>PVKM010004628.1:0-51393 GCA_004027735.1 Carollia perspicillata
CAGAGGGGAGAGGGGAGGGAATTTCAGGGGAAAAGGGTGAATGGTTCACAGGAACAAGTATGAAGGACACATGGACAAAAACAAGGGGGGTGGAAATGGGAGGGAGGTGGGGAGGGCTGGGGGGTGGGTGGGCTAGGATGGGAGTAAGCGACAGAAAACTGTACTTGAACAATTAAAATTAAAATAAAAAACATAAAATAAAATATTCAGTTTTCCTAAATCTACAAAAATAATAACATAGTTACCACATTTTGATCACTTATTCACCTGTTTAAATGTTTGTGATATTTCAAAACTGGGTTAATAAACCCAGAAAGACTTTTATATTCCCATTCTACAGATGATGACATTGAAGCACAGAAAACAGTAACTGGCTCCATCACGGTATCACTAACAAGTGGAGATGCTAGGGTTTGATGCAGCTCTTGGACTTAAAAATCTCTCTCTCATTTTATACACTTGACTTTTATCATGCAATGGTTGAAAAAAGGAAGTTTTATACATATACATATTACTCTCAGTCTTGTCACGGTGTAAATTAAAAATTTAGGTAATTGTAATTCTCTTATGTATAATATGGAAATGAAATTTCATTTTAAAAAATCTGGAATTGTTGAACTTGTTTTTAATTTAGACAAACTTGCCCCCTGCACTTAAAACAAAAGTCAGCCTTGTCTTCACCCTGTGCTCACGACGATTTTTCTTGTGGAAGTTACAGTTAATAGCACACTAGTAGAGAAGGAGGCGACGGTTACTTAAAATGAGAATCAGACACTATGTACATTAATTTACACATGTATGGGGCAATAAAAATATACCAAAGACACTCATTTAAGTTATGAACAAGAGAAATCTAAAGGTGACTAGATACCTGTAACTCCAAAAGAAAATGTCCCACCTAGCCCATTGGTCACCACAGCCCCCAGATTATCAGAAATTATCAGATGCGTTACAAGTTACTGTCAACTCAAGGCGGCTTCCAGAGCTCGGAAGTAATTTCAGTCCCTCAGTTGATAAGTGAACTGAGAATGTAAAATGTTTGGCCTAAAGTAGTGGGTCTGTAAGCAAAATGAAATGGGAAATTGCAATGAACAATTTAAAGTACCTATCGATAACCCTTTCCTTACTGTCTACAGTAGTCAAATTTACCCTATTTCTAATTAATATCCTTTTGCCTTACCCACAGCAATTACTAGTAGACTAAGAATTGATTTCTTCTTTAACGCATCCCCATTTTATGGCCTTTGTACTAGGTGTTTCGTCTGACAGAATCATTCTTTCTTTCACTAATTTTTTATATATTGTTTTCATGACTCAGGCTTCACCTCAGATGTCACGGATTCCATGAACACCCTATCTCAGGTTCCCTCCACACTCCCCGTCCTTCATCCACACTACGGCCGTGTTTTGTTTTTCATATTCCCATCGTCTGAAATTCTCGGGTTTCTATGCTTCTTTACATACTTCTTGCCTGTCCCCCCACACATACCACTGAGATGACCATTAGAGAAGGGATCTGATTTCTCACGTTCGGAGACTCTATCATGCAGAACAAATACAGGAGACCCTCAACAAATACTCAGCTAACCAGGGGCTCTCGACCTTCAGCACGTATCAGAGTCATCCAGAGCACTTGTGAAGAAACGCCCTTCTTGGCCCCACCCAAGGTTTCTGACGAGTAGTTCTGGGGTTGGGTTTAAAGCTCAGTTTCCTAACATTCCTCAGGAATGCTGGGCCAACCATGGTTTGCAGCACAGTGCACTGATGCGTCAACCGCCTGCTGACTTTGAAGACTGTGCTCACCCTTGTCGTGCAACTGATTCTCTTCCAAAGACATAAATGTGAATGCGAAATTTTCAAAGGACTTGTTTTTAAAAATTTCCAAATATAAATGAAAGCTTTAAGTCCCTCTTTCACTTTTCATAAGAAATTAGAATTATATGTAATAGCTAATATTTATTAAATAGTGACGCTCAATGCCAAGCACTACTCTAGGCATATATATATATCTATCTATATATCTATATAGATATATAGATATATAGATATATGAGAGAGAGAGAGAGAAAGAACCTGGACCATATATATATATATATCTTCATTCTTCATGTAATCACCCTAAATACTCTACCTAGGACCGTTCATATCCCCATCTTACAGTCAGACATCCAAGGCACAGGGACACCAGGTAGTTTGCCAAGGTCACGTGTTAGTGACTCGGAAGAAATGTATACCCAGACAGGCCAGCCCCAGATCCCAGTTTCTTAAAAACAATTGTGGAGTCTCACACAGGGCACACATTCCACAGGCTGCAGATTTAGGAAAGTTGATATAAAATATAGCCCTACTTCTCCCCCCTGATTCATGGTTCACCTGAACAACAGGTTTTATAAGCTAATTTTTTTCTCTCTTGCCCACCACGAGAATAGGAGATAAAAGATGAATTCTGTATTTATACTACTAAAGGGAAATGTGTGACTATGATACCGTAACACCAGACAAATACAGGCTATGTGTGTGATATACTGGCTAGCCCTGCCTGTGAATGTTCTTGCGACGTACGATTTTTCTACCCAAGGACGCGTTCTTTCACCTCCCCATCTGTCCTGTGAATTTTTAAATGCCTGAGACAGGTGGCCTGTTGGAAACCTAAAATCCTGTGGGTCTAAGATATGATTAAAATCTGATGTTAGGCTCTCTGATTAAAAAAAAAAAGATTCCTATGTTTAGGCAGGAATTTGTAAGTAACCTGCAAAATGTGTCACAGATAACTTGAACTCTACATAACCAAAATCTCTTTAGTTCTAGAGCAGCATATGCTAGAACAGCAATTTTCAACCTTTTTCATCTCATAGCACACATAAACTAATCACTAAAATGCTACAACACACCAAAAATGTATTATATTTTTGGCCAGTCTGACCAAAAAAAAGTTATAATTTTGATTCATTCACACTGGATGGCTATTGTTGTGTTGGCTACTGTCATTTTTTTTTTTTTTTTGACAATCTAAGGGAAAAGAGGTCAGTGCCTCTGACTAAATAGTCAGGATTCATGTTTCAAAAATCCTCGTGGCACACTGGTTAAAAACTGCCGGGCTAGAGCGAACTTCTGCTTGCTCAATTTCCCCACTGAAAACTGCAGTGATGCTTACATACCACTGCTGTGAAGGAATAAAAGGAATCAAGTAACCAGTGTTCGGTGGTTTGACGTTTCTCGCCTTTTCTGAATTCACTAGTGGCTTTAGAAAGGACACGCTCTGCTCTGCTCTTCTAAGAGGTTGTAGTGAACCAGCAGTTGACCAGTTTTCTTCTTCATTCTGTCTTTAGTAAACAAAACTAGAGTTCTCTGAGCAATAGTTATAAATCCTGCATAAATGAGAGTTATAATAAAATCACTTAATAATGGAAACTGAGTCCCATAATTGCTTATTACAGAGCTCATTGCAAAATATATTACTCAAAAAATCTTAACAATGATTATACTTCATATAAATGCCAAGTGCACTGTGACTCTTCTGAAAACTCAAATGCACAAGAGAATTAAAAAGCTACTTGCCATGAAACACTCCCCAGTGTATTTATTAATGGAATGCACACTATAATTTGTAAGACACAATCCATTTCTTTCCTAGAAAAGATGGAAGGAGTTTAACTGAAATCTATTTAGTAGGAACTTAAATCTGTGCTGAGTTTAAAGTTTGGCACAGAATACTAAGCAATGATCATGCAGATAATTAAAATTTAAAATGTTAAATGATTTATCGTCTTGTAAATAATTAAGGGAATTTAAAAATGCAAGTAAGAAAATGTTAGAGAGAATATATATTACCAATCTATTTTCTAGAACAATAATACATGAGAGTAGGTTACCTGTATTTTGTTACTGGTAATGTCAGCAGTGACTTTAATTTAAGAAGCTTTAGTAACTTAATGAAATTACACTAAATTGATTGGTATTCTGATCCAGCAGGTATTAAACACATCAAGGTAAAAACAAGGCCACTGTGGCAAATTCCATAGCTCAATCTGCAGTGATGCAAAAATACAATAAATTGAAATTTAACTAAAGAATATTGCACAAATGCCAATCCCTCCTACTAAATAAAGGATTATTCATTTGAGACTCCATTGCTATAACTATCATGAAATCTCTCGTTGTGTTGTTGTTTGATTCTACAGTCTCTGACTGGCTCCCTTCATCTTTTTAGAATATATTTTATTGATTATGCTATTACAGTTGTCCCGATTTTTCCCCCTATGCCCACCTCTGCCCAGTACCCCCATTCCTTCCAGCAGCCCCTCCCTTAGTTCATGTCCATGGGTCATGCATATAAGTTTTTTGGCTTCTCCATCTCCTCTACTATTCTTAACATCCTCCTATTCTGCACCTACCAATTTGTACTTATTACCAATAAGTACCCCTATTCTCTCCTTTCCCCCTCCCAGCTGATAACCCTCCAAATGATCTCCATATCTATGATTCTGTTCCTGTTCTGTTTGCTTAGTTTGTTTTTTAGCTTCAGTTGTTGATAGTTGTGAATTTGTTGCCATTTTAATGCTCGTAGTTTTGATCTTTGTTTTCCTATATAGTTCCCTTCAACAATGAATATAATAATAGGTTGGTGATGATGAACTCCTTTAGTTTTACCTTGTCTGGGAAGCACTTTATCTGCCCTTCCATTCCAAATGATAGCTTTGTTGGATAGAGTAATCTTGGTTGTAGGTCCTTTCATCACTTTGGATACTTCTTGCCAGTCCTTTCTAGCCTGTCTTTTGAGAAATCAGCTGACAATCTTATGGGAACTCCTTTGTAGGTAACTCTGCTTTTCTCTTGTTGCTTTTAAGATTTTCTATCTTTAACCTTTGGCATTTTAATTATGATGTGTCTTGGGGTGGTCCTCTTTTGGCCCATCTTTTTTGGGACTCTCTGTGCTTCCTGGACTTGTGTGTTTTTTTCCTCCACCAAATTACGGAAGTTTTATTATTTTTTGAAATAAGTTTTCAATTTCTTGCTCTTGCTCTTCTCCTTCTGGCATCCCCATGACTCAGATGTAAGCACATTTGGAGATGTCCCAGAGGCTCCTTATTCTACCCTTGTTTATTTATTTATTTTTCTTGTTGCCATTCTGGTTGAATGTTTTTTATTCCTTATGTTCCAAATCATTAATTTGATTCTCGGCTTCATCCTCTCCGCTGGTGGTTCCCTGTGGATTTTTCTTTATTTCACTTAAGGCAACTTTCATTTCTCCCTAGGTTTTTTTATGCTGCTGCTTTTTGCTTTCTTATCCCATAATCTCTTTGAGCACCCTGATAACCAGTGTTTTGAACTCTGCGTCTGATAGGTGGCTTATCTCCATTTCATTTAGTGCTTTTCCTGGAATTTTGTTCTATTATTTCATTTCAGCCATATTTCTTTGTCTCCTCAATTTGGCAGCCTCCCTGTGTTTGTTTCTGTGTATTAGGTAGAGGTGTGTTGATTTCCTGTCTTAGTAGAATGGCCGGCTTTAGAAAAGGCACCTGTAAATTGCATGGGGTGGAGCCTTAGTTAATCTCCCAGGTGGGGCAAGACATTTTACCACTTTGTGGTTCTGTGTGGGGAAGGGCTCAGAAAGGGGACAATGCCACTGCCTGACCTCCAGAGACTGCCAGGAAGTAAGCTATCTCCTGCACTTGCCCTGTTGCCAGCCGGTTCACTTTCTCTCCTTCTCCCCATATGCCACTTGCGCCCTTCCAGCTATTGCCCTAGTGCTGAATTCTAGAGGGGGTGGATCTGCATGAGTCTTAAGTCCATGGTAGGCCCTTTAAGAAGAGTTTCTTGAGGATCCCACAGTTTCTTCTGCTGCCCCAAGCCCCACTGGCTTTTATAGCCAGAAGTTATGGAGACTTATTTTCCTGGTGCTGGAACCCTGGGCTGGGTGGTCTGATCTGGGGCTGGGATCCCTTACTCCCAAAATATCCCTCCCAATTTTTATCTACCATTCATGAATGCATGAATGCCCATTCTGCTGTGTCTCTGTGCATTTCTGTCCTTCTGTCTCAATGAATGTGGCTTCTTTAAATCCTTGGTTGTTGGACTTCAATACAGCTTGATTTTCTGAGGAATCTGCATGATATTTGTTTTGTAGTCTAGTTGTAATTTTTGCTCTAGTTGTGCACGGAGGCAAAGTATGTTTACATCTTTGTGTTTACATGCCTCCATCTTGACCAGAGTCCTCCCTTCATTTTTAATGTTCCTGTGTTTATTATTATCTGTGCACAGACCTCATAACCTAGGCCTCCCTCTTGTTTTATGCTCATTCAATCACAAATCTTTACTTAGTAGGGATCTATGTTTGCCAAAAAATTACACCTTTCCAAAGAAATTATTTTAAACAAGTTTAAATTTATAAATAAATTATCAGAGGGTATCTAGAGAGGTAGTTCTTTGCGGCTGTGAAAACATTATAAATTTTTATACAGAGCCTATTACTCATCATTTTGATGTGGCTGGCTTCCCCCAAAATAGAAATAAATGCGTGCAGAAGAATATGTGTGTATTTGTCATCTGCAACACGTGGTCAGAGAATAAATATCTACATGATTCCTGCTGATGTACAATCCTGTAGATCACAGCCCTTCTGATACCTTAGACTACACAGTTGTTAAATTTTGGCAGAAAGAATAAAACTCTTCCATGACTATGTTTTATCTACCAAGAAATGGTTTAATAATTTTTTCTTGATTCTATCTTCAGTAAATATAACTACAGTTCAAGCAATAATTATAAATACTGCAGTAATGATAGTTAATAAAATCAGTTAACAATGCAAGCTGAGTTCCATAATTGAATATCACAGAGCTCATCACAACATATATTAGTCAAAAATGTTTCCATATAAATGATTTTAATTCATATCTCTGAAGCAACTAGCACAGTGTGTAATACATGGTGTTTACTCAATAAATTGAAATTATTTAAAAGTATACAGACAAAAAAAAAGTAATAGAAAAAGTTGTCGGGAAGGAGAGAAAACATTGTCAAAAGGGTTACCCAGAAGTACTGTGGACTGGCTTTGAAAAATTCTCCCATGAAAGCAAAAATTTTAGCATGGTTTCCCCAATCCAAATAGTGTTTTATGCCAACACCATTCTGATTAATGTGTCATGGCTGAAATCTGACATAAGAGGAATGGTACTCAAAGACAAAAGTTTAAACCAAAGTTTAAACCAGGTCAACAAACAATGCCCTGTGAGCCAAATCTGGCTTATCACCAGATTTTGTATATCTCTGAGCTAAAAACAGTTTTTATATTTGTAAATGGTTATAAAAGGGAAAATATTTTATGGCATGTGAAAATTCTGTGAAATTCAAATTGCAATGTCCATGAAGTTTTAATGGAACATAGCAATCTAGATCAAGAACACACCAAAAAATTGTACATATCCAACTTGACTGTATTAACCTAAAATGCAAAATTCTAGCATAGAAAACGTGGGTAGAGGCATTAGAAGGTCACTTTACAGGTAGATCCCAGAATTGTCCTTAAAATGAGAATGTTTTCAAAATTAGTTTAACATAGTACAAAACAAATAATTTTCTCAACATCTTTCACAGAACTAATTATCATATTTGCATGATAGCAAACAGAATCAAGAGCCCTGGAATCATTTTCTGGGAAGCAGAAACGACTGATGTCATAGAATTTCAGGTTGTTTCCCCCAGCATTTATCATCTCCATATGAGACCGACATCCCTAGCATCTTGTAAAGATGAATGGTTTTAGATTGGCAAAAACCTTAAAAATCAGTGAACGAAAATCACAGACACAGCGTCCTCTTGGTTTAAAGAGGAGTCAGCGAGGAGTCCCTGTGTAAAGGTGTCCTATAAACCACAAAGCTGGAGACAGCTGCCTCATGGGCCTCAACTCACAGCTTCCAACCATTAAACACTCACAAAGATTAATCTAGAATATCCGCATACCAAAGATTTTCAAAAAATTATGAACAGAGTCCTTGGGATCAAAGGCGAGTTAAAGAAAAGTATGGTCAGGGCATAGAGCGACAGCAAACTCGTGAAGAGCCAACTAATCTTACAGCAGCAGCAGTGCCATGTCCATTACACAGCTGTCCCTGCCGTGAACTGGAGACCGGGTTTTGCTTCAGAAGTAGCTCTGGCAACTGTGCACCAAGGCTCCAGGATCCAGAGTGGAAATCCAGACTAGGACATAGCAACAGCAAAGAGGGAAGAGAAAAGGCCGGCTCCACCAAGGCTCTCCTGTAACAGAATCTCTAAATAAGACTGCACAGCCGAGAGCGCTGGTAAAGATGGCCGCCTGCACCCACACTGAGTGCTCTCTCCTGATACCACACTAAAACTACAGCACAGATTACTTTTTAAAAGACATGGACCCATTAAAATAGGGAAGTAGGGAAAGAGACATCAAATTATTCTAGGCGGTAAGAAGACATTAGCAACAACGGATTTACCATCACTGAGACAAAGACCCCCAGGCAAACAGTATGGAAAGCTGAAACACAGGGCCCAATGTATCACAGAAGCCACTAACGGTTCAGGACCTGGAGGCCCAGTTACCCAAGAATCTGGGTGAGAGAAACTGCTGTAGGAAAGTAGACAACTCACATAGGGAGGATTGAATTGAAGCTATCTGAGAAGCAATCAGATGCCTGGTCCAACTGCCAGGATTCCCTGATGCAAGTAAGAATGGGAGGTCAGGAGGTTATTCTCTGGAGACAGATAAACCAGAAGATAACCAGGAGCAGCTGAAGATCCAAACCAGGGTGATTAAGTGATCACATGCACTCTGAGGACCCTACCAAGGCTTCTAGAATACCCACAGCCCTCCAGATAAGAGGTTGAAAGTTCCTTCCTTAAGGAAGCTGACCAGTACAAGAGGAAAAAGTAAAAGATAGCAGACATAGGGCTTCCCTACAGGGTACACCTGGATGACTCGATGAAGTTCAAAGTCAACAAGCCTCATTCATGCACTTAAAACATCCACTCCACTTAACCAGAAATGGACAAAGATTACAAGGTGGATGATGAGATAGCTAACATGGGAGATAGATACCAGGTGAAATCAACAGAAAATAGTAACTTGGAAGAAACAGACTAAACAAAGAGAAGAAAAACAAAAAAGTAAAACACGAAGAAGATGGAATAAAAAGGAGATTTAGGGAACAAAAAGGGTCTTAACATTAAAACTATATAGAAATGAGAAAGTATCTCACTAGAAGAGTTAGAGTGAAAATCTGAGGCCATCTCCTAGACAGTGAAACAAAAAGACAGTAAAAATGTAAGAAAACAAATGGTACACAAATTCCAACATCCAATAGGACTGCCAGAATGAGAACAAAGAAAATAGGAAAGAAGTCAATGAAGTATTTAAAAATATTTTCCAGAACGGAAGGTTCCGTTTCCAGATTAGAAGCCCTCAGAATGCAACACGGTGAACGAAAGTAGATTCATACCGCATCACACACACCAGTAGGGAATTTCAGAATATCCAGGGAGACGGCTGTATACAAACATCATAAGAATGCTGAAATATCTCTGAGCAACAAAACCAGAAGCTATATAACAATGAAGAAATGGCCTCAAATTCTCAAGTACAATATTTCCTCCCTAGAATTTCACATAAAGCATCAATCAGATGAAGAGTGAAAAAAAAACATAGAAATTCAAGGTCCCTCCAGATTTATCTTTCACATACCTTTTCTCAGCCAACTACCAGAGGACGTGCTTCATCAAAATGGGGGAATACACCACAAATGAGAGCACCTGGGACAAGATGGGCACAATACTGGCACTGTGTTTCTGGTCATCCTACAGAGACCAGGTGGGCATAAGAACCGTCAGAGGAACTGTCTCTCCTGCTGGTGAGACACACAGCAAGTGTAGTGCATTTTGGAGGATGAGGAAGGGGAGAAGCGATGCTCCTAACGTGAATGGCAGCAAATAAGCCTGGTATCTCTATGAAAATCAACATTTTGGAAAAAGCCTTCTGATCCTCATAGATCAGTTTCCCAACCTTGATACAACTGACATTTGGGGCCAGAAAAGTCATTCTTGGTGGAGGGAGGGAAGAGGGCAAGCTTTCCTATGTACTGTAGGTATTTAGTAGCACCACTGGCCTCCGCCTCTGAGATGCCACTAGCATAGCCACACAACCGCCCGTGCAGCTGTGACAACCACAGACATCTAAGGACATCACCAACTGTCTTTTGATGGGGCTAAGTCACTCCTGGATAAGGACCGGTGCTACAGAGCAAACAAAGAATAAGATTTTTTTCTCTGGTAAAAGGTATCTATGTAACACAGACCATCCCCGACTTACAATGTTTCCAATTAAATATTCAGTAGAAACCAGCTAGGCTAAGTTATGATGTTTGCTAGCTTAGGTGTATTAAGTACATTTCAACTAATGGTATGTTCAGTTTACAATGGCTTTATCAGGGTGTAACCCCATCATAAGTCAAAGAGCACTGTTTTGTATCTAACACTCATACCACATGTGCTTATATAGGTCAAACAGTCTCTGGAAGGTTACAAAAGGGATACTAGCAGCGATTGCCGCTCTTGAGGTCTTAAAAGGAGGCTCACTTTATTCTTAATTTTTTACTCATTTTTGAAAAATTTTGCATTATAAGCAGGCATTCTCTTTCCAAAAAAATGTATAAAAGTCTTAAAACAGTATTACATATGAGTCTATTCTCACAGGAAATTACACTTCTAGGAATTTGATCCCCTAAAGTATGCTCCCACATATATATATATTAAAAAATTGTGTTCCAAAATTATTACTAGTGACACTGATTGTATAGTAGTTGTCCCTTATCCATGAGGGATATGTTCCATGACCCTCTACTAGATGCCTGGAACCGCAAATAGTACCAAATACTATGTATAATACTATGTTTTATCTTATACATACATACCTATGATAACTTCAACTTATAATTAGGAACAGTAAAATATTAGCAACGATAACTGATAATAAAATCCAATGAGTCTAACAATAGACTATAATAAAAGTTATGCCAATGTGGCCTCTCTCTCAGAATATCTTACTGTACTGTATTCGAACTCCTTCTTGTGAAGGTGTGAGATGACACAATGCCTACTTGATGAGATGCAGTGAGGTGGGTGAGGGAGGCACTGGGACATGGTGGAAGGGTTTTAGTAGGGTGACGGGTACAAGCACCACGATATCATGACTACAGCTCCAACAACAGACAGGGCTGCTACGTGATGAACAGACAGGTAGCACGCATTGCGTGGACATGCCAAACAGAGGGAGGGGCGGGGTGGGACAGTGATTTTCCACCATGCTACTCAAAACAGCGCATAATTTAAAACTTACAAATTATTTCTGGAATCCATTTACTATTTTCAAACTGCAGTTGACAGCAGGTGACTAAAACCACAGAAAGCAAAACTGCAGACAAGGGGGGGGGTCTAGTATAAAAGCAAATAAATACGTAAATCGTCTGTTCAATAATAGAGTGTTGTGAAATCATACAAACCCATAAAATGGAATAAAATGCTGCCATAAAAAAGAATAAGCTCATTCTATACTAACAGGATGTATTTTTCCAAAACGAATTGTATTTTTATCTTTATTTCCCAGAATAAATCATGAGGTTAAAAAGGCAAAGGGTAAAGCCGTGTGCATGTTCTGTGCACAGATGAGCAAATGCACACGGTTCCCGCCCTCGTCTTCAGCAGGAACTGACGGCAGCGGTCGCCTACCAGAGGAAGAACCTGGTGGCAGGAGGCCAGGGGAGGAGGGAGACCATGCTCTACGCTCTCTGTACCTTTTGAATTTTAACCGTGTAAATATCTTACTTATTCAAATTAAAATAAGATTGGAATTTTCTGTGCTCTAGTAGTTCTCTTGGGTTAATTTCTCAAGATGTAAGCAGCAAACAAGGAGCGGGGCGGCAGCTGCAGCCGCGCGGCCCCGTGCAAACACTGCCGTTGCTACAAGGCTATGCTCCAAGGAAACTTGACAAAGAGGCCCGCAATGCCTCTGAATGGCAGTTTACACTGAATGGAATAAAACAGTTATTATTCTTCCTTTTACCCCCAGAGATTCAGGTTTTTCATGATTAAATGTTGGGGAAAAATGGAACCTAATTAATACAAAAGATCCATTCCTATTAATGAATATCATAATGAAACTACATCAAAAACATACAAACAAACTAAAAAAAAAAGGAGTTTTTGTTCTGATCAGTAGGATGTAGAGATTATTTACAAAGAGCAAATAGTCTCGGGTTCTGGGTGGAGGGCCAGCAGTGAAATTGGCTTGAGGAAGAAAGAGCCAGCGGGGAAGTGGGAAAATGACTTCATAATCCAGAATTCGACTTCTTGCTTGAACTGCTGTTAGGTTAAACTGGAGGAAAGAGCAGGAGATCAAAGACACAGACAGTGAGCGCTGGCTTAGCTGTGTGCACTGCGTAATCTCGGGGAAATCATTTCAGCTATTGTCGAGTGGGGATAATTCCTGAATGCAGAAATGTGGGGAGGATTAATGAGCAAGAGAACAGCAACAAAGAGTGTGTGAGGATTACTGCAGAGAAAGCAAAATTTTGTAACTTTAAATATTGAACTCGTTTCTTCAACAGCAACCCCTAAACATGAAAATGTGCAAGAAACTATTTGGAGCAGTGCTATTATCGAAATATGAACTAAACAATCAATATTTGCTTATTTTATTTTATAATGAAAGCAATTTTTAAATTAGAAAACAAATGTAAGTAATGCAGCTGCATCTATCCATCAACTATGGCTGACACAAGGACCTACAATGGTTTGCTCGAGTCTTCAGGGTGATTCTGGCAGGTGCCACGAGAAAGCCACATAACTTCGATGAGGGATGAGGTGGAGGGAGTACAGTTAATCTCTTACACCTCAGCCGGTGCTCTTCTAGTGCAATAGATATTTTCTAGAGTGCAGACCGAAAAAAAAAAAAGTAACAACACAAAGTAAATTACAATATAAACAAGTAAGTTATGACAGAAACAAGTCCTATGTATCTGAAGGGCTAACGGACTACACCTTTCTAACAGCTATAGACATTGGGAAGGTAGCCGGGAGGAGCATGACTTTGCACAATACATAGGTTTCTTCAACATTAATGAAGAAAAATTCATTTTCTAGAAAAACAAGACAATTTAAAGGTATTTTAAACCCTCATCCACATCATGTACAGGGTATACAAACACATTCTAACATTTCGGAATAAGAAGAGCACAAAGTGGATCAAGTTTTCCAAAGTCATTTAAAGTATAGATCTTTCCTTTCTCTGTCTTCATTACACTCTTCTTACATTAATGGATAAAAAGTAACTACTGTTTCATACATGTCACAGATGTCTCATAGACAAGAACCATCATCAATGACCCAACGTCAGTGTGTTCATACACTGAGTCAGGTCTGGCAAGCACATCACTACTCAGCAATAGCTAACTTACTGAACTCCATCGTAGTGCTGTCCAGTAAAAGCATAATGCAAGCCACGTGAGGAATTTTAAGTTTTCTAGTAGTCACATTAAAAAATTTAAAGAAATAGCTAGGGTTAATTTTTAAAATATATATTTATTCCAATCTATTAAAATCATTTCCATATATAATCAATACAAACATATTAGGTATTTTATATTTTTAAACATTTTAAATTTGATATGCATTTTATATTTAAGCACATATCAATTCTGACTGGCTGCAAATTAAGTGGTCACCAGGCAGATGTGGCTAGTGACACATGCCATTCTAAGGTGTAACTCACACGTCAAAAGAGTGTCCATAATGTCTACTCACACTAAATATGTGAGTGAGTGACTGAATGAGACAGTATTTTTACACAGCCATTACTCCTCAGGTGAATCCATTCTTTCCTTTTTTATTGAATGTATCAGGGTGACCCTGATTAACAAAATTATACAAGTTTCAGTGCACGATTTCACAACACATCACCTGTGCACTGTACTGTGCTCACCACCCCAAGCCACCTCTCCATCCATCACCATTTCTCCCCCCTTACCCTCTCCTACCTCCCCCCTCCGCCTTCCCCCCAGCAATCATGACACTGTTATCCATGTCTGTGAGTTTTTTCCTTTTTTCCCTTCTTGCTCAATCCCTCCACTCCCTACCCAGCCCTCCAATCCCTCCTCTGAGAGCTGTCAGCCTGCTCTCCATCTGTGAGTCTATCTATATTTTGTTTGTTAGTTCATTTTGTTCATTAGATTCCACGTACGAGTGAGTGACCATGTGATCTCACTCGTAGGTCGGTCCATTTTAACGTGTTTCCAAACACCCAGGATGAAACCATAGATAAAATATCCCCCAGTCAGTATCAACAAGAAATATAAAGTTTTGATGAAAGGAATCAAGGCTGAAACAAAAATAGATACTCAGGATGTAGTGTACCTGGGCTGCAGAAAAGACAAGTGGCCAGGGCAGGAGATTAATAAAAGGTGAGCTTTCCATTGTTTGTTTCACATTTTATTTTTTCTTGAGCACTTTGCCTCTTGCTATTTAGTGTAACTAAATATATTGTTATAATCTGAGTTAAAATTTATTGTTTCTGGGGGTGTATGGATGCATCCTAGCTTTCTCTGATTCATTAAGGCAATTCAATATTAGAACATAAAGTCAAAATTTGTTTACTGTATTTAAATGATAACCACTTTTCTTCTTATTGGCTATGCAAATCTTATCTTCTTTTAAATGGCTGCCTGGCATGTCCTAAAATTCTAAAATAAGCATAATTATCCATAATTTTTGTAAAATCCAGACTTTGTGATCTTAAACTAAACATTGGGTCATTAATATTTATATTAGCATACTACCTGCAACTTACTACCCTAATTACAAATAAATTTGTCATTATTTTTTTCTTTTGTGCTATCAGGAAATTTTAGAGCTGCGATAGAATATAGAAATACTGTAGTTCAAATTTCGCACTTAGCATACAGGAAAACTGAGTCCTGAGAAGTGATTTGTAAAGATAAACTGATTTATAATGAGAAAGAGAAGTCTTAGCTTTCAATCATATCTACACAAATATGTCTTCTTTACTCATGTCAGTAAGGGCAGTTATACATTTTAAAAATGCTTCTTTATTCTCTGTAGAATGAGAAAAAATGAAGATTGAATTCAATCAATTCCTCATTCAATTACTGTAAAGATGTTTTTACTTATTGCCAAGATAGACCATTGTGCCCACCATTAAAAAAAAAAAGAAAGAAAATCTGACATACAAAAATCTTAACTTGCTCCACATATAAATTAGGAAGTGATTATTTACATTACAAAAGATGTCATTTTACCAAAAAGATATGTTGCAATGTTCCTTGAAATATCAATCCCTTGGTAGAGCAAAACTTTAATCCAATTTACAAAAGGAAGAGGGAGGCAAAAATATCAGCTGAAGTAAAACTTCTACTTGAAGCCCTTCCCTGAGTGATGACCCTCTCCTGTGCTTCTGTTCCCTGCCTCTGCTGAAACGCTGTCCTGTCCACTAGTCACTACGTGTCCTAATATTCATAGACTAGTCATTCATTCAACCAGTTTAGGGGCATTTAGGGGTCAGGAACCATGCTAGGCACTGGAGTACAAAGGTGAATAACTTTAGAGTCTCTCCCAGTCTTATTACAGAATATTATTAGTGTTTCCATGTCCCCTCCTAAATTCTGAACTCCTTGAGGGCAGGGTATGTCTTACTCACAACTGAGTCTCTAGGACCTAGCATGGTACCTGATTCATAGCTCTTGATAGATGAATATTGAATAAGACATGATTTCTGAGGGCTACCACATGCCAACTGAGTTCCCAAATGTGGCCTCGTCTCATTCAATCCTCAAGACCCCTAAGGATGAGATTTGTACAGACTGTGGCACTCAGGCCCAGGGAGCAGGTAAGATGGTCAAATGCACGCAGTTGGAAAGTGGTGGGAGAGTCGTGCTAACTCACCTTCGCAACACTCAGAAGCTTATGCTCTCCCTGCTTTACAAACCACCAAAATGCAATGTCTGTGCAGTGTGCTGGGATGCCCATAACTCAACATACAGAAAGGAAGAAATTAGTCACGAAAAGAAAACAGATCTACCTTTTCAACTATGCATATTAAGGTGCCTCCTTAGCGCAGAAGGTAGCACGTCAGCCCCCTAATCAGAACTACACATTTTACAACTGGAGGAAACAGAAGACAACAATGAAATAAAAGCAAACTCAAGGACAAGACTGAAGAAAAGCTGCAGAAATTTAACAACGAAACCTTCACCTAAAAGTGGGCCAAGAGCTTGCAAATCAAGGGATCCACACAAAGCTAAAGGAAACTTCTCGTACACATTCACATACACATACTCTGGGCAAAGGCCTTCAATACAAGGCACGAGAGGGGAGAAAGAAACCTGCAAACCTCTGAAAAAATAAAAAGCAGCTTATTGTCAAAGAAACAAAATTCTGGCTGGCATCAACAATCTCCCCTGCAATTTAAATACCATGAGAGAGACAAATGAGCAACATTTACAATAATTTAATTAAAAAGGAAAAGCTAGTAAGCCAAGAATTTTGTAACAAGCCAAGTTATATGATAATAATAAAAAATCAGATACTCGAGGGCTCAGAAAATCTATCATATAAATCCCTTTAAAAAAGATATATTTCAGTTAATTGGGAAATGAATCAAAATTAATGGAGATGCTGGGGTATAACAGGACTTGAAGGTTGAAATTTAAACATAAATGTCTCAGTAAATGATAAAAATATTACAAAACTTTATTCAAACAAAAATTGTAAAAATAATTTAGTAGCAATAAACTGAATTCAAAACAGTTGGTTTTGCCCAAGAAGCACATTAAAATCTGTTCAACACCTTCCCTAATTAGGGAAATACAAACCAAAGTCACAATGAGATACTACTTTACGCCTACCAGGATGGCTACCATTAAAAACAAACGTTAAACACGAAAAAGAAAATAAGTATTGGCAAAGATTACAGAAATTGGATCCAATGTACATTACCAGGGAGAGTATAAACTGGTTCAGGCACCGTGGAAAAGATTTTGATGGTTCCTCGAAAACTTAAAGAATGACCATAGGACCCAGCAATGCCGCTCCTAGGGATATATTTTAAAAAACTGAAAACAAGTATTCAAACAAATACATGTACCTGCGCATGATCATACCTGCACGGTTTACAATAGTGAAGAGGTGGAAACGACCGAAAAGTCCAGCAGTGGATGAATGAGTCATAAAATCATGCTATGCACAGACAATGAATTCTTATGCAGCCATTAAAAGGAATAAAGTATTGAGATATTCTTCATTGCAGATGAACCTCAAACGCAGTATGCTGACTGAAAGAAGTCGGACACAAAGGTCATATAGTATATGGTTCTATTTACAGGAAATGTTCAAAATAGCCAAATCCATAGAGACACTGAACACAGATGGGTGGTTGTCAGGGCCTGGAGTAAGAGGAATGGGAAGTAAGTGTGTGACGGGAATGGTGTTTCTTTTGGGAGTGACGAACATGTTTTGGAACTGTACAGGAGTGCTAGCTGTACAACATTGCGAATATAATAAATACCACTGAATCGTTCACTCTAAAATGGTTAGTATAAGTTACGTGAATCTTACCTTGATAAAAAGAATAGGTTGTAGTAAAAGGACTAAAAAGCAAAATAGGGAACAAAAAGATATGTTTTTTTACCCCCAAAAATGTAAGTGGCAAAAAGCATAGTCATTATATAATCTTAAAGGAGAACCTAAGTTTTAAGAGGTATTTCTGTAGAATCCTAAGAGAACTGCCAAATTTTTCTCAGGGGCATAAAAGAATATCCAAATATAGATGGACGTCGTATTCCTCGATGGGAACACGGTATATTTTAGAAACTGCAGTACTCCCTAGTTCCTAACACAAAGACCAAATGGATACTCATGATGTTGACAAGTGATGTCAAAGTTGACCTGGAAAAATTAAGAGGTCAGACTTTCACAGAAAACTAAGAAAAGAGTAACGAAGTGTTTTTCTCCTACCAGATACTATTATAAAATTACTGCCATCAAAGCAGTATGATGCCCTGACGTGTGGCAGACTAAATACACACACAAAAGGCTGCCCTCTACGCTGTGTAATCATTCATACAGGTCAGCTGTCTCTTCAGCACCCACTATACAGCCCACGTACTCTACCAACAGCGAGAGTCAGGGTCACGTCCCATTGGACTTCAGTGTAACTTTAGCACTATTGCAGAGTTAAGAGTAAAGGTAAAATGTTAAAAGATGTTTAAAAACGTTTGTGCATGTATTATCTTCTACAAAGAAGAATTACTTCTGAACTATAAAAGTAATGAAGAAATCCCAAAGGGAAGAGTTCACACATTTAAACACAGAAAAACTCCCATATCCTAAAATAAAAACATTTACAGAGCAAAAGTAAAACTGTAGCAAGAATTTAGGATACAAATGGGTTATAGCCTTAATAAATAGTTTACAGCAATCAATTAAAATCACTAAAGTTCTCACAGAAAAATAGATATAGTTCATTAAGTGACCAAAGAATTAAGAGACAATAAAAATGTAAACATTATTTATTCAGCAGCAGTCAAAGACATGCAATTTTCCAAGGAATGCTAATTTTCACTATAAAATTAACCAATTACAAGAATAAGTGTTAGTAGAAGTACGGTAAACTATGTTGCTCTTACGCCCAGCTGGTAAAAAGCAACATCATCATACAGTAAATTTCTTTGATGTACATGCCTATATCATAGTTTCACTTCATATAATAATCACAGGAATGCAAAAAATCACTTAAAATTTACACAAGAATGTTCATCATCAGTCCATTTATAATAGGAAATTATCCAATCACAGAGGATTAGTAATTTACTGTATAGCTGTATATTATACCCTATTAAATTCATGTTTTTAAATATAATTTAATGAAATGGGGTATGATAACAAACTAGTTCTTGTTTTAAAAAAATCTCCCAAAGTATACTCAGGTAATTTGAAGAGGTTGGAAAGAAACAGTCGCAAATCATAAACAATATTGTTCTGCCTGGTAGAATTATCTACTGTTGTATTTACATTTGCTTATAATCTTAAAAGTCACCATAACAAGCTCCTTTTACTTTGATGATCATGGAAGCAATCATTAGACAATGAGGCCAGTGTGGCAATCCACTTTGGAGTCCATTATAAATACTATTTTTCTGCTGTAAGATGATTTCCATAGCTCCTATCTTTTGTTATCCCCCTTAATTACAAAACAGAAGCACGATGGAAGCTCTAAAGCCCGGACATGATCAACATTAGCAAAGAATTTCAGGATGCTTAACATGAGGCGTCTCATGATCAATTTCAAGCAAGCATACATTGCTCATGCAATTGATTGGCATGTCAAAGACTTGACAAAATAATAAGGGACTCCAGGTGCCAATCACTGTCTCACAATGCATTCCATTGTACAGTTTTAGGTATCAGTATGATTAAATTAGGATGGCATCCCAAATACAGCACACTGTTGAGAAATTACTTCTCCTCTTGGGGATCTGCTGCTCTGATGCTCTGCCATTCTCTAGCCAAGAGCAACGATGAGGCAAACACACAGGTTGCTTTTGAATTGATGGGTTGGTAGCAGCCAGCTATAGGAATTCTAGTTATGTTTAGCCACAGTCACTAGACTTTCTTAACTCCATCATTTACTTCCCAATGCAGCCACTCCTGACTCCTTCTTGACACCATCTCCCATAACACTTCATTTCGACCTGCACCTTTCATCTCCATGAATGCCTTCTGTTTTCTGTACTGTTCCCCAGCAGGGAAAAATAAATTTCTGCTACTTTAAAAACAAAAAAGGACTTTTTTAGTGGTTCTTCTCTGTTGAATATCCAATGCATTTGAGAGTTAAGAATTATAATACTGCATTGATGGGAAAAGCAAAACAAAACTGATGTATGAAAGGGAAATGACACAGTGGAGAATGCATGAATTCAATAAATGAATGCAATGCAAATGAGAGAATCCGCAGAAGAACAGACATAAATACTGTCAACACTAACAGTTGCAGAAAGACACACTGGTCAGGGAGTAACAAGGAAGTTCACACTCTTAAACAGTGGTCACCTGCTAATGATCTACAGTCTTTCCCCTTTACACAGCAAAATAAGACAAATGAGCTAAAAAAACAACCCCTATTATTTTTCTGCTTTCCTTTCCTTACTTACATTTTACTGAAATCATCTTCTATACACTGACTTCCTGTCAACAAGAGTGCAATCCATTTCCTAACATCTGAGTGATGTATTAGCCACCTGAGTGTCAAACTTGTTTTTCCTCATTTTCAGGGGATATTTATGTCATGATACACCACACTTATTTCAATATAATTTACTGTGCAGCTGTGGTGTTTCCATGAATTAAAACCACGGCACTGAGCCACACCACCAAAGAGGAGTGGTGAGGAGAGTACACTTCATCATACCCTGCTGTAATTATTCAGACTGGAAGCGTGCTACTGTGATTATTAAGAAGGAGCACCTACAGCAAACACCATGCAAAGTGCGCTAAAAATATAAATTACTTAAAACTCAGCCACTGTTTCTTTTTCTTTTTTAAAAAGAAAAAGGACAATCAAGCAGACAGAATTTCTGAGACTGAAAGATTAAGAATGGAAGCACAGAAGGGAAAGTATACGGAAATCTGAGTGCACATGTTACCCAACAGAACTTTCCATTAGGAAGAAATGCTCTATGATATGCGTTGTTCCTTACAGTTGTAACCAGCTCCATGCAGCCACTGAGCACCTGAAATGTGGCTAGTACAACTGAAAAACTGTACTTCTAATTTATTTTCATTTTAAAGTTAAATAGCCACATGGGATGACTGGCTACCATATTAGACAATGCAATGCTGTATGGAATTTACCATCAAAACAGATGCAAAATGATGAAACTAATTGTGGGGGGAAAAAGTCTGAGGAATTTAATTCTTCAATGTGCCCACATGCCCTATGCTTGAAACCGTTTGAGAAACCACCTTCTCCACACCTGTCAGTATCTTCTCAATTCATCCAACACCAATGATATCAGAGACGTTCCCACTCCTCCTGTTGGCAAATTAAAATTAATGTGAATAAAACCTCTTCACTCTTACACCAATATTTGCCCTTTTAAAAGTATCAATGCACTGAATGAAAAGCTCAATCCAAGAAGAAACTGATTGACAGCACAGGTTTTGGTACAACTGGATACCAGAAGGCTTACATGCACATGTGTGAGGGTGGGTAGCAGAGAGAGTAACTGATTGTAGCACGGGTACCAGAACTCCGGAGTGGATGTTCAGTTATATTTGACTGTTATAAAAGCTTGACAGGCCAATTGAGTCTTGTGGCCTTAAATTGAGGTAATTAAAAAACTACTCTGATGAACTGAATAAAAAATACTCATCTAAACACACAATTTTTAATTTCTGGCTATCACTGAAATAAACTTTTGGAACTATACCTTAACTGAATATTCCCTACCATATGTAGTGTATAAACATTTGGAAAAATGGAATGTGCCCCACAGACCTAAATTTTTAGGATAAAGCAGCAACTAATCATGAATCTACTTCTTTCTTTTTCTGCCTCTTTCTTTCCTTGCCAAGAGAGATTATATTGTAAGAAAACATTGTCCAGTACATTGAAATCAGGTTTCATCTTGTGTGAAGGAATGTATAACTTCAAGAAGTCCCCTAATTTATTTTCATACCTAACCACAGATTTTCAGATACATTTTAACACATTCAGATTAGCATTTGGATTTAAATTTACAGTATGTGTGATGAGATCACTGGGATTCTGTTTTATTTCCTCTTCCTTAGCCACCTATTTTTCCTTAGATTTGAAAGTGATGGGAAAATTCCTGGAACTCGGTATCTACATATAAACATACAGATGCTTTGTACCTCTCTGGCCCAAAAAGAAAGCGAAATGGAAGCACAGCTGATGAACAGGCTGCTGGTGAATGCCTGCACTTTCTTTCCATTTTTAATTGCTAAACAAATTATTCTTTCAACTCTGCTTTCTTACTGCAAAGATGAATTGACCTAATCATTTGAAAAAATTTTATTCATAGCCTCTTTATACAGTTTTACATGTATTCAAGAACTAAGTGTTATATGACTACTATATTTGATGCCATGTGGTAGGCATTCATGAGAAAATAAAGACGAAAATGTGTCAGTCTTATCCATGGATTTCCAAAACCCTAGAGATATGAGAAAGTCACGATAAGTGACAGATTATGTCCCATTCTCTATGAGTAGGAGGAAAGAGATGCTCCACCACATCTGATTTGTTGGAGGAGCAGGAGAGCTCAAGTGTGTGTATATGACCTCTACACTCACTAGATAATTCTATTCAGAGACATGTACCATTTCCTATTCTCTCTACAATCTACTGAGAACCATACATCTATTTCACAACAGACTACCACATTTAAATCTAGATTAAGATATTTCCCAGCCTTGGAGTTTATATCATAATACTAAAATGAGCTGAAAACGCACACATGGCTTTTTGTTGGCCAACTTATATAACAGATACTTGATCACTCTTGATATGTTACAATTAAATTAACTCTATACCCAAGGTGGAAGCTACACTAACCTCCCCCAAGAGCCAAACTGGAATTACATGTATATTATAGAAATGTCATCCTGAGTAACCAACTAAACACTAGCTGGAGAGAGCCATAAAACTCAGGATTTAAGGAAGAAACCACATCATCACATCGAGACTGACCGAAAGTGTGGAAGCACAAGAGGGCTGGATGGGTTCCCATGAGTGGCAGCTGGAGTTCTGGAGGGATATTTCAGTGGCTAGGGGCTCCCCCTGAGAAGTGTGAGGTCTAAACCTCAAGCTGGGCTCCCTAGCCTAACCTAGAGCACCAGAACCAGGAAAAGAACCCAAATAACATTTGGCTGGAAATGCAGTTTCTGTTTGCCAAGGAGAGATGGCTAGAGATGCAGAGAGCTTCTTAAAGAGCCAATGCACAAAATTTTGTTTGTAGCCACTGACCTTGGGCTCTGGCAGAGGGAGGGCAAAGCAGACTAGAGTCATGTGAGGAGAGTCTGGGGTTGGTGGCTCTGAATAGAGAGCTAAAAGGACAGCCACTATGAACCCTTGCTGAGTCATTCCCCATAGAGCCACCTTCCTCAGGCAAAGCACTCTCCTCCATGCAGCACCAGCTTCAGTGGACACGATAGCCCCACCCTGTGGAGCTTAAGCCCTGAGGGGCATAGCTAGAGGTACTCCAGTGATTGAGACTGACAGAAAGCCTCCAGGCAGGGGTGGATCTCAGAGAGCCTTGAGACTTTAGCCGAGGGATTGGCGTGAAATATTCAAGGTTATGAAAAGCAAGGACCTACAACCAAGGCTTCCTTACCTAACAAGACTATCATTTCAAATTGAAGGTAAAATAGAGAGCTTCCTAGAAAAGAAAATGTTAAAGGAGTTTATTACCACCAAATCAGTATTACAACAAATGTTAAACAGCTTGCTTGAAGAAAGAGGAGGATGAGAAAAAGAAGAAGAAGGAGAAGAAGACAATGAAGAAGGAGAAGAAGAAGGAGAAGGAGAAGGAGAAGGAGAAGGAGAAGGAGAAGAAATTGTTTAAAAATAAAATGACAATAAATACAAATATAAATAATCACCTTAACTGTAAATGGCTAAATGCTGGAATCAAAGGCATAGGGTACCTGAAAATATAAGAAAACAAGATTCATATAAATGCTGCCTCCAAGAAACCTACCTCAGAGTGAAAGATACACAGAGATTAAAAGTAAAGGGACGGGAAAAGGTATTTCAAAAAAAATGGAAAAGGGAAAAAAAGCTAGTGTAGCAGTACTTATGTCTGACAAAATAAACTTGAAAACCAAGTCTATAGTAACACACAAAGAAGAACACTACATAATGACAAATGAAACAATCCAACAAGAGGATATAACCCTTTATATATGGCACTTCTTGTTTGTTGATTTGTTTATGATGGTCATTCTGGCCTGTGTAAAGTGATATCTCATTGTGGTTTTAATTTGCATCTCCCTGATGGCTAGTGATGCTGAGCATCTTTTCATATGTCTCTGGGTCCTCTGTATGTCCTTCTTGGAGAAGTGTGTGTTCAGGTCCTTTGCCCATTTTTTAAATTGGATTCTTTGTCTTCCTGGAGTGCAGTCATGCGAGTTCTTTATATATTTTGGAGGTTGTCGAGAAAAGGGAACCCTAGTACATTGTTGGTGGGAATGCAGACTGGTGCAGACACTATACAAAACAGTATGGAAATTTAAAAAAAAAACCCTCTAAAAATGGAACTACCTTATGACCTAGAAATTCCATGCTGGTATTATACCCTAAGAATCCTGAAACACAAATTCAAAAGAACCTATGCACCCCAATATTCATAGCAGCACAATTTACAATAACCAAGTGTTGGAAGCAACCTAAGTGCCCATCAGTAAGTGAACTGATCAAAAAACAGTGGTACATTTACACAATGGAGTACTGTGCAGCAGAAAGAAAGGAGCTCCTATCTTTTTCAACAGCATGGATGGAACTGGAGAATATTATGCTAAGTGAAATAAGCCAGGAGGTAAAATACCATGTGATCTCACCTATAAGTGGAACCTAATCAACAAAACAAGCAAGCAAGCAAAATGTAACCAGAGACATTGAAATAAAGAACTGACAGTAACCAGAGGGGATGGGGAGGAGGGTAACAGAGGAAAGAAGGGAAAGGGTTGTCAAGGAACATACATAAAGGACCCATGGACAAAGCCAAAGGGGAGTAGGATGGAGGGTGGGAGGTGGGAAAGTGGTGGCAGGAAAAAAGACAACTGTACTTGAACAACAATAAAAAATAAAATAAAATAATCCAACAAGAGGATATAACCCTAAGAGATGCGTGTGTACCCAACATGGGAGCACCTAGACATGTAAAACATACAAAACAAATGTTGATGCACATAAAGGGGGAGATTGACAGAAACATGGTCATAAAGAAGATTTTAATACTCCATTGACTTCAATGGATAGATCTTCCAGACAGAAAATCAACAAGGAGATGGGGGCAATAAATGACACACTAGATAAAACAGATTTAACTGATACCTTCAGAATTTCACCCCAAAGCAGAAAAATATACATACTATTCAAATGTACATGGACTGTTTTCTAGGATAAGCCACATATTAGGTTACATAATAATAAATGCAAGATGACTAAAATCATATCAAGCATCTTTTCTGACCATAAATCCATGAAACTGGAAATCAATCACAAGAAGAACGCTGAAAAATACACAAAAGAATGGAAGTTAAATAACATGTTATGAAACAATGATGGGGTCAACAATGAGATCAAGGAAGAAATCAGAAGATACCTTGAAACAATGAAAATGAGAAAACAAAATCCAAAATCTGTGGGACACAGGAAAAGCAATCCTAAGAAGGAAATTCATAGCATTAGGCCTATCTCAAGAAACATGAAAACGCTCAGGTAAGACAATCTAACTTTACACTTAAAGTAACATGAAACAGAAAAACAAACAATGCCCAAATGAATAAAAGGAAGGAAATAATAAAGATCAGAGCAGAAGTAAATGAAATAGTCTACAAAAATAATACAGAAGATTCATGAATCCGAGAGCTGGTGTTTTGAAAAGATAAGCAAGATTGACAAACCTTTAACCAGACTCATCAAGAAAAAAAGAGGACCCAAATAAATGAAATCATAAATGAAAGAGGAGAAATAACAACTGACACCAAAGAAATGCAAAGGTTTGTAAGAAAATATTACAAAAATCTATACGCCAAAAAATTAAAAATCCTGGATGAAATGGATAAATTCCCAGAAACATACAATCTCCCAAAACTAATTCAGGAAGAATCAGAGAATCTTAATAGACAAATTACACCTAGTGAAATTGAAGCAGTAATCAAGAAACTTCAACAAAAGCTTGGACCAGATGCCTTCATAGATGAGTTTTACCAAATATTCCAAGAACTAACACCTCTCTTTCTCAAACTATCCAAAAAAATTGTAAAGGAGGGAAGACTCCCAAGCTCATTTTATGAGGTCAGCATTAACTTAATTCCAAAACCAGATAAAGACACTACAAAAAGAAAGAAAATTATAGGAAAATATCCCTGATGAACATAGATGCTAAAATCCTCAACAAAATGTTAGCAATCCGAATACAGCAATGCATCAAAATGATCATACACCATAATCAAGTGGGATTTATTCCTGGTATGCAAGGTTGGTACAACATACATAAATCAATAAATGTGATACACCACATAAGCAAAATAAAGGATAAAAATCACATGGTCACATAAATAGAAAAAGCATTTGATAAAATCCAGCACTAATTTAACATAAAAACCCTCAGCAAAGTGGGAATAGAGGGAACATACCTAAACATAACAAAGGCCATATACAACAAACATACTCACAGCATCATACTCAATGGTCAAAATCTACAAGCATTCTCCTTAATATTGGAAACAATACAGGGATATCTGCTTTTAGTCTGCCTTCATCTCTTTTATTCAACATAGTACTGGAAGTCCTAGCCACAGAAATCAGACAACAGAAATAAAAGGCATCCAAATGTAAAAGAAAGAACTGCCATTATTTGCAGATGACATTATACAAAGATAATTCTAAAGATTCCACCAAGAAACTACTACAACTCATAAAGAAATTCAGTAAAGTATCAGGATACAAAATTAATATCCAGAAATCAGTTGCATTTTTATATGCCAATGATGAACTATTAGAAAGAGAAATTAAGAAAACAATCCCATTCATGACTGCTCCAAAAAGAATAAAATACCTGGGAATAAATTTAATCAAGGCTATAAAACACCTGTACTTGGAAAATTGCAACACACTGAAGAAAGAAACTGAAGAAGATATAAATAAGTGGAAATACATACTGTGCTCATGGACAGGAAGAATTAACATCATTAAAATGTGTGTACTACCCAAAGCAATCCATAGATTCAAAGCAATTCCTATCAAGACGCCGATGATGTGTTTCATAGAACTAGAACAAATATTTCAAAAAGTTATATGAAACCATGAAAGGCCCCGAATGGCAACAGCAATTTGAGAAAGATCAACAAAGTTGGAAGAATAACCCTACCTAATATGAAACTGTACTGTAAGGCCATAGTAATCAAAAAAGCATGGTACTGGCATAAAAATGGACACATACATCAACGGAACAGAGTGCAGCACTCAGAAATAAGCCTATGCCTTTACAGTCAATTAATATTCGGCAAAGGAAGCAAGCATATATAATGGGCTGAAGATAGTTTATTTAATAAAAATGTTGGGAAAATTGGACAGATATATGCAAAAAAAATGAAACTAGACCACCTTCTTACACCACACACACAAGAGTAAATTCAAAATGGATTAAAGACTTAAATGTTAGACTGGAAACCATAAAAATCTGAGAAAAAAACATAGGCAGTAACATCTTAGACATTGTTCATAGTCATATTTTTTTCTGCTATATCTTCTCAGGCAAAGGAAATATGAAGAAAAATAAATAATTGGGACTACATTAAATTAAAAATGTTTTACACCACAAAGGAAACCATCAACAAAATAAAAAAGCAACTCACAGAATGGGAAGACATTCTCCAATACATCTGATAAGGGGTAAATACCCAAAATTTATAAAGAACTTATAACACTCAATACCATAAAAAACAAACAACCCAATTAAAAAATGGGCAAAGGCTCTGAATAGACACTTCTACAAAGAGGACATACAGACAGTCAATAGACATAGGGAAAGATGCTCAATGTCACTAATCATCAGAGAAATGCAAATTAAAACCACGATGAGACATCATCTCACACCTGTCAGAATGGCTACCATCAATAAATCGACAAACAAGTACTGGCAGGGATGCGGAAAGAAGGGAATCCTTTTGCACTTTGGTGAGAATGCAGATTGGTGCAGCCACTGCGGAAAGCAGTATGGAGATACCTCAAAAAATTAAACATGAAACTGCCTATGACACAGCAATTCCACTTCTGGGAATTTATCTGAAGAAATCTGAAATGTTGATTAAAAAGAATATAAGCACCCCTATGTTCACTGCAGCATTATTTACAATAGCCAAGATTTGGAAGCAGCCCCAGTGTCCATCAGTAGATGAGCGGATGAAACAGCTATGGGACATTTACATAGGGGAATACTACATAGCCATAAAAAAGAAGAAAATTTTACCCTTTGTGATAGCATGCACGAATTTGGACAACGTTACGCTAAGTGAAATAAGCCAGTCAGAGAAAGATGAATACCTTATGATCTCACTCACATGCGGAATCTAAGAGAGCTAACAAGCACAACAGAGACAGACTCATAAATAGAGAACAGGCTGACAGTTCTGGTGGTGGGTTGGGGGATGGGAGGATGAGTAAAAAAAGGAACAGGCCTCATGGAGAAGACAACGGGGTGGTGACTGCAGGGGGAGGAGGGCGTGGAGGTGGAAGAGAGGCAAGGGGGATAAATGGTAATGGAATAATAAGAAGAAGAATAAAAAACACAAATTAACTCTAAAACTTACAAATTCTGGCTTAATTATCGTTATAGAACACAGACAGGCTTTTCTAATTAATGTGACAATTTTCCACTAATTTTATTTTAGCTGAAGCTTCAAACAAACAAACAAAAATACTGGTTGATGTGTATATGTACCTATTTGTACTCACATGTATATTGACTTTCAAATTTGTAATTTATTTGAAATAGCACCAATTATATTGTCCTCTTACAATAAGACACTGTACATTCTCATGGATCACTGGCTTTAGGAAAAAAAAAAAAGTAATCTGGGTTAATAGTGAATCAAGCGAAGTTTCCTCACTAATAAACTGCTTCAGTTTTGCTTGGAAATTCCTCACATGTTGCCAGAGGTTCTACCAAGTTCACATTTAAATGTTAAATATCTTAGATGCCTTGATGGAGATTTTCACTATTATAATCCCACCATTCACCCGTAGTCAATAAAAACATTCATTTTTATCACTTAATGTCCTCATGCTAATTCAATTGTGTTTCTTATTTCAGTATACATTTATATATAAAGTGCTATTTTAGCATCCATGCAGTTGGATTTCTCATGAATTCTTCTAGCAAATAATTCATCTTCAAATTAACAATTTGCTCTATTTTTGCATGGGTTTTCATAACTTCTTAAATTTTTCAAGGGTAAGAAGGCTAACAAGTTCTGACATATGTCTCAGTGCTTAATCAACAGTTATAGAGAAAAATAAGGGAAAATTATTTTATGGCATTAAGCCTGCTCCTCTGGGTGCATATTACAACAAACGATAGTGAAACAAGGAAGCAAAAATGCGTCCTCCCACAAAAAACAAGAGCAGTGTTTGTAACTTGTTCCCATCATCTGTGTAACCGTTACACAAAGTGAAAATCCAATAGCAAAGGCCACGGCTACTCTGTTCGCAGGAACGAGATGCTAATGAGTAGGCCCTGCAACTGTGCTCACATCGAGTAGTGTGTGACACGTACAATGTTGGGTGACTGGTGCAACTGGAGAAAGTGAGTCGCATAGCAGACTTAGAAATAAGGCTGACTTTCGTTCAAATCTCAGGTGTGCTATGTGATCTACCGCAAGCCCCACTGTGTTAGAGGTTTTATAGGCAAGTTAGCATACATGTGGGCTGTTTGCCCCCCGACCCCCAAGAGCCGAGGAACTTTTCCTTTGATTTATTTTCTCTTTTTCAATTATTCTTATTGTTGTTTGAATACAGTTGTCTCCATTTTCCCACCACCGCATTCCCCCTCCCCACCCACCCCCACCTCCCACCCTCCATCCTTCCCCCCTTCGGCTTTGTCCACGGGTCCTTTATACATGTTCCCTGATGCCCCCTTCCCTTCCTCCACCTGTTATCTCCCTCCCTCCTCTGCTCTGGTTACTGCCGGTTTGAAAGGTATTATTGCACGTGAATAGTCACACTGACACCATGTCAATTTGTGCTGTCTTTACTTCATAAGACATATTGTGTCCAGTGAAAAACCTTGTTGGATCCATTTCAATTATATCAGGTCCATTTCACTGGAAAAGTGCCCTCCTCTTCCATTCAGATCTGGTCTAAGGCAATGAGCTCCCAATGGATTCTCCCAAAGGGAGCACTGGCTGCCGGAACAGGTTGTGCTCATTCATTTAAAAATGACTTAACCCTGCCCCATTCCAATGCCAATATTTTATTGTTTTGAGGGCTTTTTAAAGATTTTATTTATTTATCTTTAGAGGGGAAGGGTTAGGGAGAGAAATATCAATGTATGGTTGCCTCTCTTGCATCCCCTGCTGGGAACTGGCCTGCAACCCAGTCATGTGCCCTGACTTGGAATCAAACCTCGACCCTTTGGTTCGCAGGCCTGCGCTCAATCCACTGAGCTACACCAGCCAGGGCTTGAGGGGTTTTTTTTTTTTTTTTTTTTTTTTTTTTTTTGTCTTCTTGTCTTTTTCTTCTTCAGAATGACAAGAGAGTCTAAAGGGAAAGTATCACAGATCTACTTTTTTTCCCCTCTGAAAAATTTCAGACTGTGGAATCGATGACCTGAATCTAAGATAATTACATTTGCTTTTCATAACCAGAATCCCAAAAAGCTGCTTAGTTTTTTCAACTCATTTCTTTATAAAATACTGGACTTGCTTATGTAATATGCAAAATACTGGACTTACAAAGTAATATGCAATTTTGTACAGTTTTATTTTAATAAATTTAAAATACTTGATGGTAAAATACATCGAATGCATATTATTTTAAATAAAGTCTTACTATTACTAAAAATGTATAGGTATACAACTGAAACCTGTAGTAATGGGCTCCCGAAATTATAGTGCCCAAGAAGAAACATTTCAAAATTAAATCAGAAAATCTACTCAGGACTCCTACCTCATCAGATTCTACATCTCTTAGTTTGCTTTTGAGACACAAATAAGATATTAGAATCCAGACTGGGGTTAAATTTCCTCATTTTTTGGACAGGGATAAATAGGGAGTAAGCGTAGTTATATTTTTCAAATAACAGTGCAAGTCTTAATAATACGGTTAACGTGATGCGCAAAGAAAGACCACGTTAAGGCACAGAAGCTGGCACCAGCTTCATAACTAATACTTCTCGAGTAAGGCTTCTGTTTACATCACAACGTTGAAATTAAAATCTGGAGTGTCCTAGAGCTCAAAGCCAGAATTCAGCTGTGAATACCTCTCTTTAATCAGCATACCATAAGAGAAAGAATCCTTACGCACATGCACTGAGAAAGATTAGATAGCTCAGAAATCACACCATTCATATGAAGATCTAATAGACTCATATAGTAACAGAGTGTTAGGGACAGAAATAACTAATTTCATGCCAAGAAGACCACAGGCAAACAGTGCTAGGTCAGCATTAGTTCAGGATAAAGCCCCACTGGTTCACCATGCCGCTCACTTCGACAGGACAGGAGGTACCTACTATTTCACAGGCAATCACCTATTTTCACAGCAAACCAAAGAGACCTGAGACAAAACATGTTAAAAAGAGCCTCTGGTAGTTGGATAAAGTAGAGAACATCCCCAAAGCTAAATTAAAATAATCGGACCTCTACATGCTATTGTTTTAGAATGTTCAGTATTCTAGAAAAACATTTAGATAAAATATTTGCCTACAAAACTGTGCTTTTCGAGTGCTGTTTTGATATAAAATTGAGTGTTTAAGGATGGAAATTCCCTCAAGCACTCTGAAATGAGAGCACGGTTGACAGTGTCAAAAGCCATGCTGAGATCAAGGGAAATAAGAATGGAGGCAGTACCGACTGCATTCATAAAGAGGTCATCTAAAACCCCTTCACTACGATATAAATGAAAACATGACAAGAATCTCATCCGAAAAAGAAGTTCAAGCGTCCATCCTAAACCAAAAGAAGAAAATCAGCTAAGACTTCTGAAAGACTTTGATATCTAGGAAAAAGTTCACTTGTCACATTTCAAACATTCAATTTGCATTTTATGGGTAGAAGAATGCAATTTAACATTACCAATGAATTTCCAAATGAAAGGATTTCCCCTCATTTTCAGTCTGTAAATGAGAAACTTCAGTCTGTAAATGCTAGGCTATCAGAAGCAACTTCCTTTGTTTATTTTTCTATTTGAATGGATTCCTATACATTCTGCAATGATCTGTAATACCGTTAGGCTACTTGTTTCCCACAATTTTTGAAGTCTTACTTTTAATACAACAAAAACTGTCCTAAATTGAGTAGAATCCCAAATCCAGAATTTCCATGACTTCTCTTTTCCCTCGAACATCATATTATGTCACCAAGAAGCAGCTCTAAAACTTGGAAATGTCTAAGAGGAAAGTCACATACAACAAGAACTATATTCTTGCAACTTGCCACTTCCCTATTACTTAAATGGAAAATGTTCAGGCCTTGTCACCTTCTCTACAAACCACGGACATTTTTACAATGGCTATAGTATTTTTATATTATTTACTATTTTATAATTTATATTATTTTTATATTATTTACTATTTAATATTTTTACTATTATGAGCATAATGTTATGCTGTTTGTCATTAATTACTTTATCATTAGTCACTAACACTTAGACATTCATTAGATAGCAATTCTTATAGTTAGTTGTCAAGTCATGAGAACTGGCTTGACCAAGGCTATTATACACAGTCGTGACTAGGACCAGCACACTGCTAAATTCTGACTCGTCTAAGAACTTGGTAATGCATATTTACAAAGAAGACTTCACTAATTTCTCCTATGTAAAATATTTCATTATATGTTTTACATAGTACATCAATCCCTTTACAGTTATTCAGTTACCTTAAGGTAGAGCCACACTTGTCTTTCTGTACTGTGTGCATATGTGTAACTTCCTTCATCACAAATGACTCTTAATCCTCAGGCCCATGATATACTTTATTATATGTAAACATATAAATATAATACAATATATATTGGTTTAACATATATATATATTTTTATTACTTTGTTTTCAGACTACTGTGTAACTGCATGATGATGATATAAATAACACCAGATTGTGGATTTTTATGATACCACACAGAATACAGATAAAAGGGTTATCAGTCTTATTTTATAAAATATAAATAAAAACTGGTCTTTTGGAGCCATATCTTATTTATCCATTGAGAAAATAATGATCAATCCTATTACCTTATTATATTCATAGACCAACTAATTTAAGAGTAATAATGAACCAGCAATTACATTTTGGCACCCTAACTTAAATAAACACTCGTTTAAGACTCAATTTCTCACCCTGGCTGGTGTAGCTCAGTGGATTGAGCGTGGGCCTACAAACCAAAGGATCACAGTTCAATTCCCAGTCAGGGCACATGCCTGGGTTGCAGGCCAGTTCCCAGCAGGGGATGCATGAGAGGCAACCATACATTGATATTTCTCTCCCTAACCCTTCCCCTCTAAAGATAAATAAATAATTTTTTTTTAAAAAGACTCAATTTCTCATCTGCAAAACATACCCTTTACAGGGTTCAAATGTGAATTAATCAAAAGTGTGCCTAATAAAATACCTACAGCAAAGTACTTACTAGTCAATATTAATTATTTCCCTGTCCTTGTTTGCTCCTAAGGCCACTGTCATCCAGCTTGTGACAATGACCATTGAAGCTACTCTAATAAGTTCTCCAATATCTTTACTTGTCATTTTCAGTCTTCTGTGGCATGAGACCTTCACTTTCAACTGTCCTCTCCTCCACGGTCACGTTCCCTTGGCCTCCAAGACGCTTCTCTTTTGAACTTGAGTTACTTGAATTACTGCCTGACTTCCTTCCTTCCCACCATCCTTCTCTGAGGAAGTTATTCCTTAAGAGCTTCATTTGTGCCTTCTCTGTTTCATGTGGCTCCTTAAGATTACAACCACCAATCTCCATTTCCATGTCATCTCTCTCCTGAGATCCAGTCCAACAAGCCCCCAGGAAACACAAACATCAAAGTCACCTCCATCTCACTGTCCCCCGCCCAGAAGCCCAAGCGCCAGGAGTTAAGGTACTCCAGATCAGCCTTCTGTATTGCCCCTGTCTGTCTCTCCTGTTCATTTCCATTACCATTGCCTTACCCAAGGGCTTCATCATGCCACATGGACTCCCATGGTGAGCTCCTCATCAGTTTCCAAGACTCCTTCCTTTCTCAGCAGCCTCCAATCCAATTGCCACATCATTAAAAGTTTAATCTAAAAATGTAAACAATTTAAAATTCTAAAGCACCTATGCACCCCAGTGTTCATAGCAGCACAATTTACAATAGCCAAGTGCTAGAAGTAACCTAAGTGCCCATCAGTAAACGAATGGACCAAAAAAACTCTGGTACATTTACACAAAGGAATACTATGCAGCAGAACAAAAGAAGGAGCTCCTCCCCTTTTCAACAGCATGGATGGAACTGGAGAGCATTATGCTGAGTGAAATAAGCCAGGCAGTGAAAGACAAATACCATATGATCTCACCTATAGGTGTAACCTAATCAACAAAACAAACAAGCAGGCAAAATATAACCAGAGACATTGAAATTACGAGCAAACTGACAGTAACCAGAGGAGAGGTAGGAGGAGATAATGAGGGGGAAAGGGTTTTCAGGAACAACTATGAAGGATAAGGTGGGGTGGGATCAGGGGAGGGGGCTGGGGATGTCTGGGGTGTGGGGGGCAGTGGTGGGAGGAAAATGGAGACAACTGTACTGGAACGAGAATAAAAAAAATTCTCTAGTGGCTCTTTCTTCCCTGTGGTTTCATCTCCTTAGTCCAGTTCTTCTCAATCAGCCAGCGCTAACAGACAACTTGGGTCCCAGCATTTGCAACCGATCACAATTTTCCTAAAAAATCAGCTCGCAACATGCCTTCCCTCACCTTTTCTCTGTGATTCAAAAATCCCAATCGATCTGGCAAGTCTCAGCTCAAATATTCCATTCCCTGTTCACTCCCCTAATGGTGTATAACACGGTTTACCGTGGCTTTTTTTTTTCTTTCACATCCTGCCTTACCAAGACAGACATTGTGACTTACTCAGGCCAAAACTGGCATTTAACAAATACTGACAGAATAATTCACGTGTGTGTGTGTGTGTGTATGCAGGCACCAGGGCTACAGTGCATTACCTATATTTTGAAATTCTTATTGTGAGTGTCAGATGATGAAAAGGGACTATAAATTTACAGTTAATTTTTTCTAAAAATGTAGGTCTAGGTATAGAGAGACAGACACAAAACCGCCAAAATTTATCACTTACATTAACTATGTGTTAAGTCCTACTAAGAGGTTCAACTTCAGGGAGTTTTTTATTTGAGATAATTGATAAGTATCTGTTTACCTCTCGGAAAATAACAGCTGGACCAGCAGGAAGTTCAACGAACACATGTCTGGGCACAGCTGGTGGTGCGATCTGAGGGGTTGCTGGAGAACTTGGGATGGACCAAAAGAGGTTATTTACGCCAAGTGTTTCAAGGACTATCAATACAGCTACAGTGAAACTAATATTTGGATTCTTCAGTCTAGAAGACAGAGTGGACTAATTACAAATGGATGACCTAATTAGTCTTCAACACACAAAATATTATTATACAAGAGAGGCTGAAAACTGTTTTTTCCTTGAGGGAGAAAGTATCTTTCCACTCTTAACTCCCTGGGAACCGGGTATTCAGACTTGATCCTCATATGCACTGAGAAGTAAAGAGGAGAACAAGTGGGTGGATTTGGGCCAGATAATAAAACTCATCTTAACAGTGAGCACAGGTTGACCCCGTTGTGATTTTAACTTCTCTGGACATCTTTAAAAGTAGAATAAATACCCATGTGGTGGGAAGGCTTCAGCTGTCCTTTCTCAAGGTGAAAGACTGCCCTGGATGAATATCTCAAGGCTTCTTACAGCACAAATTCCAAATTCTCAGTGATGCTTCCTCTATAACCATTTCAGGAAGGGAAAGACGCTGTATAAAGAATGGATGTAAAAAATGAGATTTACTGACACAGGTTTTATTCCTACATTTAGTGTGTTAGAAAATGAAGATACCTGAACAATAATAAGTACAATACAAGCAAAATCTGGCATCAGTTTAAAAACTCTTTTCCTGAATTTACTAGGAAGACAACTCTTCCTAAAAGCATAAGACAAAAATTACATTCCCCTTTTCATTTGTTATAAAGTTCTTTTTATTTTTATTTTTTGCACAAATGGCATAAACATTCCAAAACATACAATGTAATTACAAAGTCAGAATGGAGATATAACCATGAAGTATAATTAACTTCAAAGCAATCTCAGATGCAATAGAAATACCAAGGACTTTTAAGCCCACATCATGTTTAAATTATTTTACTTATTGCTCAAATATACACATTCATGTATTTATTTTACATAAAGAGAAAGAAAAAACAATCTTGTAGTTCAAAGACCAACCCTCTTCCCCTTCATTCACTTTCTCATCATCTTCATTTAACCGTTGAGCCCTGCTTTGCTCCAAGGACAGCTCATGCCTGCTAAGATGCTCTGTGGCACTAAGTCTGTAAAAGGGACTCAATAGGAAGTATATTATTGACCTCTTTTAAGGAGATTTCTCAGGGAAAACCAACGGAGAGAAACTTATTTCACCTAGCAAAAAAGGCAAAACAAACCCTCTTCTATGGTCTGTGACAGTCTTAAAGAAACACCTGACCATTGAAGAAATGTCACGAAATGAACATACTTCCATCACTTTTCGCTTCAACTATAAGTGCTATACCAAAAAAATGTAACACATAGAGACGACTTAGCAAACAGTAGCACTTCTACGTCAAGTGTGGAAAAAAATAACATCCTAAATTAAAAGTGACAAAAGTATATGTTATACACCATTAGGGAGGCATAGTAAAGACAGATGGTATGATCTGTTGCTTAACTATGAAACTGTGAATAAAATTTATCAGTCTTAATATAAGGAGTTTTAAAAATTCTAGTCTAAAATTTTATCTTTAAAATATCTTTGAAGCTTATGATTGTGTAGTCCCTTGATGACCAAATTAGTAATTCAGGTATTGTTTCTTCGAACAAAGTAACTAAATCCTTGGCCTTGAAGGATAAATAATTCTGGACATACAAGTTCATTTACACACCCACTTCCACTCCTGCAAACTAAGAGAGTACCTCCTGCACCTCAAAATTTGCTAGTTATATACTGTTGCCATAACTAGGTTGGATTTTAAAACTACTACAATTCATAAAAACCAAGCGGACTAAAATCACTTGGACATTTTTAAACTGTGTGTGGAAGTCAAAATATTAATGCACTTGGCAACTGAAACAGGTTTATTCAATAACAGATGTTTCTTCACAAGCTCATAAAATGGCACATTTTACCAATCTCAGGAAGTATCAAAAAGATGCAGATCTACTTATGGTTATATATTGAAGAATATGCAGCTTAAAGCCAGTGATGATAATGGAAATTCTTTAATTCTGAAAATGACTACAATGGTTTTTTGGATAAAATCTCAAGTAACGTATTTGTTGGGACAAGATGTCTCTGAATATCAATTCCTTACTGATTTCTTCATTTCTCTCCTTACTATAGTTTCATCATTAGCTAGAAAAGAGAGAGAGAAGCCAATAAATGACATCCTTGTATTTAAATTCATAGGATTCTAACATGGGAAGTACCCCACGGATGACCTGGCCCAATCAACGAGTTCACAATGAAGAACTGACACCCAGAGCTGCAGCGACCAGCGAATTACCTGCAGGACAGAGACAAGCAGTCCCGGCTGCTGCGCTTTTCCTCTGGAACATTCTAATGGGACGGGGAGTATTTGGAATGAGACCCAGGCTGATTAATATGGAGACTGTCAATATAGGAAGACAGCACATGGGTGAGGATGGCTAACTGTCCCCCAATTTCATGAGAAAACACATGAAGAAGGCCTGTCTGAAATGGTGTCTCATGAGCTGTACGACCAACTTCTCTGGTCGAGGAAGGCGTGCTCTATGAAACAAATTCACACTGCAGACAAGGACCTCACAGACACACATCTTCAAGAAGTGACATGGTTTATTCAACTCATTCATTCATTCCAAGTATCTACTGAGGTTCCAACATTGGCCAGGTACCAGTTTAGCCGTGAAAATATAGTGACTAGAAACTCATACGACTCATTCATGGGTATGGAATCTGATGGGAAAATGTTTAAATGCAAATATGAATCCACCACCACTCCACTATTCTAAAAAATATATCACAAAGATAATAATCATAGTTCCAGATAATTTTCCTTGAAACATCTCATTCTGCCCAAATATTGTTTTTTCCCACAAAATGGATATCTTCATAAGTGCTTCGAACTCACATCTTATTTAAGCAATATGTAACCAAACAAAACCCTGTCTATGAAAAAAATGGAAATATCTCCAGAGGTTTCCTCTAATGGAGTTTAACTTGTGTGGTTAATTGAGAAACAAAAAATGATTTTTCCACCTAGATCCCACATCCATTTCTTGGTTAGATAAATGTAATATACATTTTCAAGTATATACAACCAATTTGATTAATTATCCTTCTCTGTTTTTCCTTACTTCTGCTTACTCTTCAATATTTTAGTTGTTGTCACAACCTTTCAATAAAAAAATAGTACCACTGAGGTTTAAGTGAGGTTTTTGCAGTTTACTAATTTGTTTTTTAAACATCCTAATCACTCCAAATTTTACTGCTGTAACACTAAACCATGACAGCTTTGTATATTTCTCAGAGTTGTGACTAGGCAAAATTTTATTAATACCTATTCCTCTGCTGTCAACATGGGTAGTATCCCTTTTAATTGCTGCGTGAACACAGGTCCAGGCCAGACTATTTCCTGGTCTGGGAAGAAATTTGTAAATCTAAGCATCCCTTACTGATGACTCTTAGGAACACAAATTGCCTATTGATGCTTTGAGAATCTGGATCTACCATGGAGGAAGGAAAGGGAAATATATTTTAGTGGACCCAGAAAACTGCTTGTGTTTTTGGAATAAGGGTTTAGGGAGAGGAGCCACATTCTCAACAAGAAAGCCCCGGATTTTCCATTTTCTTCTGTGAAAAGAATAAATAACTAGACATCAACACGATGAGAACTCAGGAAGCTTTCTAACTTTGCCATGTTTGTTTCTGTGGTCAGCACCTGCCAGGTTTCTAAGGCAATAAGTGCTAAAACCTATAAAATGCAAAGAGTGTGAACTCATTTTTTAAAGGAGCAGGGGTAAACTATTGTGCTTCCTGAAGCACAGAATGTTTGGAGGAAGAACCTCAAAGTAGTGTAAGCAAAAGAGGCTACCCAGAGGAGAGGAAACGGAGCCAAGGGACTGAGCAAAGAGAGGGCTGAGGTCGCTGGTTAATGGTGGGATCTGAGACAGGGGCATTTGGACGCGGGCAGAACAGAGGTGCACAGGGGGTTAATTCCCGAACCCACAAAGCGAGCCCAGTTCTATTTCCCCACTGATGTCTCCTCTCACTGATGGAAACACAAGTGTTGAACAACAACCACAAATCCTAATAATGGTTCTATTAATAAACCACTGTACGCTTAGTAATTATTATATTAGCAAGAATACTATTTTAATGTGACACTAATAAGAGTATTTAGTAATATTTGACTTATATGGCCCAACCACGCTGATAACATTCTTAAATTTGTGTTTTCATATATTAAGAACACGTGAGACTCACCCAAGTGAGTAAGAATATAGCCATTATTAAACCTTTAAAAGGGTGTCGCATTATAAAATCCCAATAAATGACAGACACACTACAACAAAATGATAGGAAACTGAATCTTGCAATGTGTTAAGTAGAAGAATCTCACGGCCGAGATGGTTTTATACCAACAATACAATATGATGAAAAAATATATTTAAATGTAAATTACCACATTAATAAAGGTTCAAAATCATATTAAAACCATAAATACATGGAGAAAAACAACCTGACCAAATTCCATGCCCATTAACAATTAACAAACAAAACATATCTTAACACAATCAAAATGAAAGAACTTCCGTCACTAAATGAAATATACCCATGAAAGAACTTCAACAAATCTTCGTGGTTAAATACCAGAAAAATCCCACTTAAACCCAGAAACAAGACAAGGAAAACACAAACCAAACTGCAACACACAGAGGATGTGATGTTTCTCATAGCTTCTGTGTGTTACATGTATTTTTGTAACCAACAAGCCCTTCGCAAACTTAAATCATTTAAGCTACGGGGTTATGTGCAAGTTCCCAACCACGAGCCTCTCCAGCTGGGAGCGAGTCTCATCTTTCGTTGTAAGAGGAACCTGTTCAGTACCTGCTTGTTGAACCTTGGTACAATGTTGAGCGCAAGAGGAGCCTGCCAAGTACAGCAAGGGCACAAGTTGTCAGTCTTCACACCTGCTTTTCCTGCTGTTGGAGCACTCTGCCACCCTTCCCACTCTACTGCCCCCCCCATCCAAGCCCTTTCATCCTGGCCAAGCCCTTCATGTCCACCATTTGCCTCTCACTAGGGTAAATCCTTCTGTGGTCAGAAACCGCTACCCCCAGGATCAGAAACCTCTGCTCTGTACTCCTACCACTCCCTGATTTTCTCCAGCACAGCAATAATCCTCTATTTCCCACCAGCCCGACCAGTCTCAGTTTGTTTTCAAACCACCTGCATCACCATCACCACGGCGTTTGATCAGTAGAGATAACACACCTCTACCTCCTTCCTCCCCCACCCCAACACCAGCGAATACACACCTAATAGAAACCATCTCAGATTAATATCTGGCCATATGCATTTTTAATATTTCTAGAAAAGCTTTGCTAGACTAAACTAGAGGGCAGAGATAGCATGCATTGCATTCTGTGTTAGCCTTTGTCTGCAATGCATCTGTTAAATGAATTCAAGAATGTATGCAGTTTACCATGTATTGTTTGGTCTTTTTTTGTCCTCTAATGTCACCTGCAAATAGAAAGGGTTGGCTGATATCAAAGATTTAAGAAAAAATATTAGGAAAAGTATAACATTGAAAAAGCTCCCATTAATGTTTAAAGTTTAACATTTAACATCTGTTTAAAGTTTAACAGATCACAACTGGAAGACTGTTTTGAAAACCAGCATGCTAAAATCTACCAGTTAATTTCTCATTGCATATTCATAGTCCATGCATACAGCTGAAGGCTCAATGGTGACTCTTCTTGGGACTTTTATCATTTTCTAATTTGCTAGCAACATTAGTTGACATTTGTGTTCAATGCTCTTACAAAATGCCCTGTCCAAATTAGCGATAGTCTGAATGGATGTTACCAAAAAAATGTCTTTATGTTCTTTATTTTCTTAATGAAAAGTAACTAAGTTATTAATTTAATAACATTACTATTTTTCTTTGATTAATTCATCTGTGATTCTCTCTCCTAATAGCTGTAGGTTAAGGACTTGTTTCTTACCTATAACCCCCTACTCCTAGTTGTGGCCATAATACCCCACATATGCTTTGTACCCTGGGTTCAAACACACCCAGGGCCTTTAATGTATGAAACAAAGCAACTGAACTATGTTTCACAGACATTTGTCTTTCCCCATCTAAGAAACACACTTCAGGAACTTCTGAAATGATTTCAATGAAATAGTCAATTCTCTATAAAGTTCAGTGATGGGTAACATCTTCATAAATTCTGCCTTTTCTCACAGATGACACTTCGAACTTTCTATCAACCCTTTTGCTTCTAAATCCAATAGAATTTTAAGCAGAAAACACTTTCTCATTATTTCTTGCATAATTTTATGTGAGTAATTCTGAGAAATTCGCCCCAATTAATCCTTTAACTTGACTCTTGAATTTTCTAATTGTTTCCTGAAAATAAATTTTACATTTTGATATTGCTTTAAGTGTAAGAGTTCAATCAAATGGCATATAAGACCTATTTCCTCTGAGTGCTCATAAAAAATTATTCATTAATAAACTCAATTCCCTGATTCATTAAATTAATTAATCCATTAACTAGAATCGCTCACTCATAAGTCCATTAAGTACTCATTACATGTCCGTTACATGCTAAGCACAGGACTGGGCACTGGGAAGCCAAAGAAGATAAAGTCCTTCCTCTCAAGGAACTAATATTTTAATAGAAGAAACTGTATATTCTTTCTGCTCCAGCTCGTACGTACTTCTTTCTTCGTTCCTATTCATCCTGTCAATGTAGGTAGTTCTTTTGCTTCTTGTAGCAATTCAATAAAAAAGTGACTTTTAGTTGTTTTTTCCCCGCAAAGGCTTCCTAAGGTGTTCCCCCTGGCGTGGGCCCTGTAAGGCCGCCATAACTTCACTTCTTTGTGTGATGCAACCCATTGCCCCTTTCTTCTTGTAACATCTTCTTTTTCAGAAGTAATCACTATATTTGAACACCTTTCCTGTTTTATACTGCATTGTAAAGGCTACTTAAAAGACAGTGCCTTTCCCTCTTATTCAAATACTTTGCCTTATAATATTCTCGTCCTATCGATCTTCTCTGATGCATTAAGGTTTCCTCCAAACATTAATCTTTAGAGAGCTTCCATGCTTATGAAGATACAGTCATGTATCAAGTTTTTGTTCTCTGCATTCTTTATCCATCAACATACCTCTCTCACATGTTATTTCTTAATAGTAGGTGTAACAACACTATCGTTCACTTATGAAATAGCAAATACTGTTCTAAATTATAGTACCTTTAATCCTCCGTCTGTTTAGAGGTAAGTAGCACTATCATCCCCATTTTACAGCTGAGGAGACTGAGGCACAGTGTAATATGACTTGCTCAAGTTTCCTCAGATATTAAAAATAGAATGAGGGGTTAGACACAAGTGGTTTTTGGCTTCAGAGTCTTTTCTTCCCCTTATCCATCACGCTGTGCTCCCTCTCCAATACAGGAAAGGTACCTTTCTTATTCCAGGTACCACAGAAAATCTTTTAGGGCCAAACATCTACGCTGATGGTATTAGGAGGTAAAACGTTTCAGTAAATAGTCTAGTTTCCCAAAGCAATATGCAGTCTTTCTCCTACAGACCTTTACAGGAAACACTGCTAGCCTGATGGATTTCGGCATGTTAAAACTAATTGATCCTCTTCTTAAGGCTGCCAGAAAAGAAACTTGGGAGCATATGATTATTCATCTTTCTCTCTCCTTTAGTTTTTCTCTTATTTGGTTTTAAGGTTACCACTATTTCTGCAGCAATACCTGATTTTCCTTGAGTTCCCTAAACTCTCCATTACTCCAGTCTATGCCCCAAATGTGTCGAGTGATGATCTAAAGTAACTGCAGAAACACACACCACCACCGACCATTTACGGGAGTATTTCTGGAGTCCTCTACATTCTAAATGAAAGGAGTCCTTGCCTGTGCAGCAGTGACAGCCCAGCCAGGACGTCTCAGGTTTTCTATGTATTCTTCCTCAAAAATAACTAACGTTCCCAACATGTTCATTAATAAAAGTATCACTTTGTTTTCTTTCCTTTAGTGTCTGCATAACGGAATACAAACCTTTAGTTTAGGGATTTTATTATCCAGAGTTGCACATAAAAATCTGTAGTAATCTGTTACTCACTTCTTTAAAAAAATAATTTCTCTATGGTAAATGGCCCCACCTTGTTTTATTCTGGATTTTCTTCCTCTCGGTGTTTGTTTCTCCTGCTGACCCTAAACCATCTCAATCACCGTAGTATCTGTGGGGAGTTTCAGACCTGCCAAGCTTTGTGTAAGCGTGAGACCTGCAGGCCAGTTAACACTGAGCCCCCTCCCAGCACACAGTGACAAATAAGGTGAGGCTACTTCGCACCCAGCTGTAGCGTAGCCCAGGCTGGGACCCTAAGCTAACCCTAAGGACCACAAATTCCTGAAAGCACATGCCCGATATTACTTACAACAGCCTTACCAGAAATCGAAACCCAAAACACTCATGTAGGCCTTTGTTTTGTAAAATATGGATCAATTAGAAATAAAAGGCTTTTGAATCGAGTAGGAATTAGAACTGTCATTGATTTCCATGGCAATAGTCCATCTCAGACATTACCATCCTTATTTTTGTTAGTTTTCAAATTAGGTGTGAAAAGTCTATCTAAAGACATCTTCTAAAGAAAGGCGGTGGTAACGTAGTTCAAATTTCCCACTTTTACTGTTACTGAAGAAATACTGAAACTTCTCCTACTTCCACAGTCCAACTTAGAAACAGCACAGGACCGTAACCCACAGCAGCGGCAGGTGCGAAGCCAACAAGGCGCACGTGTTCAGTGGTACGTCTGGTCCGAAAGCTCAGGTGCACTCCTTTTCAGGCCGCGCTGCTGCCACACAAACCACACGTAATCACAGCTTGATGCAAACTACTGTCATTTATATCTGAAGAAAATTCCAACATGTCAGTTCCCTCTGTATTAACACTATTGGCATTGTACTATCATTGGTGCATATGGGATATGGTAATCTTACTTAGAAAACTAAAGTACACTATTTTAAGGTACACAGAGAAAGTCATGTCATTTCAAAGATAAACTTCTAACCTTAAACCGAGTATCAACGTGATGACTGATGAATCCTCTACCTTTAATAAGAGTGATACGATTTTCACATTAAGTATAATCAAATCTCTGGAACTCATTTTTATTTCACTCTTGGTTTTCTCCAGTATACCCGTTTCTCTGCAATTGAGCATTTGAGCTTTGTTATTTTTCAATTCAGGCTCTTTTCCTTTTCATACCCTACTTTATATGTGGCCTTCTATTATCCTTCTTATTTCTGCAATACCTGACACCATTCTTTCAGGACAGGAAGGTTATGGCAGAGAGAGAGACTGAATTGATTTACCCTTAAGTCTTAGTTTATTAGCAGTTGCGATTGCTAAAAAAGTAAAAAGGTGTCCTTTTAAATGGATTTGGCATTCATTCATTCATTTAATAAGCATTGAAAAAGCACCTGCTATGGGCTGGACACTGTCCTGGGTGCAGGAAAATCAGAGATAAGTTGAATAAGGGCGTTACCATCCTCAAGGAGCAGTCAGTCCAGTGAGGGAGTCAGACTGGGAGTAAAACTAAGATACACTCTATGAGAGGTGTGCATAAATACCCCAGAGGGTGGGGCGAAAGTAGGGCTTACACAGAGACATTGAAATTAAGAACAAACGCACAGTAACCAGAGGGGAGGCAGGAGGGGATAATGGGGGAAAAGAGGGAAGGGTTTTCAGGAACAACTATACAGGACACAGGGACAAAACCAAGGGGGGCATGGAATCAGGGAAGGGAAGACGGATGGCTGGGATGGGGGGAACAGGTGGGGAGAAAAGGCAGAAAACTGTACTTGAACAACAATAAAATTTTTTAAAAGAACAGATAATGCAAAAAAAGTAGGGTTTACAATTATTTGTATGGAAAATAATACAATAATTAATAAATGACAATACAAGAATAAACTCTGTGTTCTGCATGTTCACAACCATAGACCTACTTTTGCCCCACTCTGTATGTGCCCTATGGAGAGGACAACTAATTCTGTTTGCCAAAAACTGGATGCCTCATCTAGAAACATGGAAATGGGATCTTCAAGTGTCCATAAAAGTTTCTCAGGTAAAAAGTAAAAGGACAGTCCCAGAAGAGAACATAGCATAAGAAAAGGCATGAAACTGTAAAGAGCATGATGTGTCCGGGACAAGTGGCTCATCTGTCATGACTCTAGGTCAGGGTTCATAAGACAGACTGTGAAGACACGAGGACACCTAGGTGGACTTGACCAAAAGACAAAGGGGGAGTGGCTCAAACATTCTGAGAAGGGTAGGAGTTAGCCAACCTGTATTTCTGAAAGATCATTTTGGCATTAATTATCACTGGGCTGGAAGGAGAAAATACATGAACCCAGAAAGTTGAGGCGTGTGAGTTAGAACCACAGAAGGCAGAGTAAAGGGTGTTAAGGTGTCTGGAACTAGCAGGTCCCAAAATACCTGATGAAACTGTGCTTCCTTTCACAATAATTTTAAGAGCAGTTTTAGCTCTAGTTTGTGGTTCATAGACCAAGCTTCTCAAGCTGGATGGCATAGGAATCAATTGGGGATCTCATCACAAATGAGATTCTTCTTCAGTTTTGTGGAGGGGGGGGCAAGATTCTGCATTTCTAGCAAGCTCCCCGGTGATGCTAACACCAGCAGATCCACGGACCACACTTCAAGTAGCAATGTCACAAGTCAGTAAGATAGCTTGAGTTTTTCAAGCTATCAATGACTTCACGATGGCCACACAATGCTTGAACAACAGTGTTGATTACACAGGTACAGGAAGCATATACACATTTGTCTTCTAATACCCCTTAAGAAGTGACATGAAACACGTGCCAAAACTGTGCAGTGGGTGACAAGAGATTCCAGTCACCTCCCATAGGAAGTGCTTTCAGTGCCAGTAACATCCATGCTGTAGGAAAAGCTTGTCAATCATTGCCGTTCAAACTATCTAATTTATTCCAGTAATTACATCAAAGTTCATTTTAAGACTTCGGAGGCCATTATGCTAGAAACAAAATATATGTAGAAGGTATATGTTCTTAGCAGAGTATAACTGCTACCGTTTGAAGGCAGTTTTGAGGTTGAACTGCTTGGTTACTGCCGAGAATATGTGGAATTAGAGAGAAGGCCTGCCTCCATTTGGTTTACCACCTCACATTTTGTACGTCCACCCTCTAACTAGAGCGGAACCATGAGTGAGGACGCCTGTCTCGATGGTTTTCTGACACGGTCAACATTACATGCCAAAATGTAACGTGGGGAGGAAGATGTGAAAAATATATCTTGTTTCCGAATGCTTTTCTTCCTTCTAGGGAGCATCTTTCCCTGGCTTTCAGGTTCTCCTTTCATCCTTTGCCTGGTGCACTGTGACACAGATGGTGAGAGGTAATTTTATGCACTCCATCTAAAAGCATCAGTTCCCCTTTTCATTGACCAATCCATGCTGTTCACACAAAGGAAACACATTGGTGATTTATCTGGTGTAGTACAAATCACGACTAAGCAAAAGCAATTCAGTCCAAATCAGGGCTTAGCCCTGAGCAGGAGAAACTTAGATATCCCTTGATTGTTATGAAAGCAATCACCATCTTTTATCTTGTTTTCCTCTCTCCTCCACTAAAAATAGGGGGTGGGGAGAGTATTAAAAGAGTTGTGAAGTAAGGAGTATATTTCTATTTATCATGTGACTTGAACTCTTGTATAAACTAACAGTAGTGGGAAAAATCAAATCACCAGAAACAGAATAAAAATAAACTACTCATTTAATCTTGCTAAATTTTGTCCTGACCAAGAATATATTTGCCACATTTTCATATAATTTATTTGCAACTGACCAATTTAAGTCATGAATAATATCAACTGCTTGGCTAGAACTTCTGAAGTTTTCCTGGTATATAGTAATACTTTACTAAGATGTTTCAGAACAACAACAAAGAAAAGCAAAAATCAATGCTGGAAAAAAATGTTCTTTTTGTTCTAGGGTCTGTGTTTGGAAAATATTGCCATGTAGCATTTACGGTAACAGCTGTACGGTTAAACTTTAGGCACAAACTAAACTGCAGAGGATCTGCTGCATAAATAAAATCCCCATGGCAACTAAATGTGCTACTAGATAACAGAGAAAAAAGGATTTATGTGTTTGCTGAGCTGTCTTGCCCTAAAGGAATTCTCCAGGCAAACGCAGGCCACCTGCCACATGTTATATTAAGCTCAGCCTTCTGGACTTATTTTCAAATCCACGGCAAAAAGGTCCAACTACTTTTATTTGGAAGTTTCATTGTTCTTTATTCTGAGTCTGTCCAAAAATAAACAACTCATTTTTAAACTTGCCTGCTATATTTTGCCCTGGATACAAAAGATAATTAATGAATTTGTTTGTGCTCCTAAACATTTTGTTGATCTTACTGAAATAACAAGCTTATATACATAACAAAAGGGTTTTTTTAATTCACGGATTTATAGATTCTATAGAGTAAAAAAAATGAAATCTACAACTCGCCTTCTCCAACATAAGATAGACTGATTAGAAGAACGCTGGCTGATGAGTTTCAAAGACTAAGAAGGAAGAACCTCAAGAGCAAGATTAGTATCTTCCATAAATTTAACATGTAAAATATTTATAGTCACTTTCTTCCTGAAGGAGAACTAGCAATAAATATTCTAGAATTTTGTTATAGATGGTAAGTCAATTAATTTTAAAATAACTAGAAAATGTTCTTTTTTTCTTTTAAGTACATTTTGCCAATTCCAACTCATATATCTAAAGATACTTGTTGATAACACTGCACATTTATGTTGATAATGCCATAATACTATATAATAATATTACAGTATTTTTGAATATGTGAAAATAAAATGCGATACATAGTATTTGAACTGGGAGAGGAATGGAAAGACAAAAAATTCATTATGTGGGAGTCACTCAACATAATTCTCTACAAGAAAATGGGGAAATGGACTAAAATATGCATCTCCAAATTGAACGTTTACTTCCACATTGTCCTCAAAGAAATAATGACAGAGTTATCACCTGTAAATAAACACAGTTCTCATCTACTCCTCGACCCTGACGAAACTGCAGAAATGTTGAGAGCACACATTTAAGCTATTTCTGCTTTTCTTGACATGAAGCCGAAAGGGGGAGGGTAGAGGGGAAGTGCGTCAACTGACACACCGAAACGTCTTAGAACATGGTGAAACTAAAAATCTATTTTGTTGCCTCCACTCACTTCTGGTGCCATATGTTGATTACGACAAATTATTTCCAGGTATTTAAAATCAACGGAAGGATGAATTACAAGTTTACTAAATATAAATTTATATTAAATAAGAAAGTGCCAATTTCAGTAGGGTTTTATTTGTTCTCTCTCAAAAATCTACTCTTTTTATAGGCAGATTTCCACATTATCATCTAAGGAATAAGCAAGTCTTCAAAAAGATCTTGATTTCTATAAGCCACTAGCTTGGCTACTCTGTAATATACCGAGTCTAAACCACCATAGCACCGTAGCTCAAAGAGACACCATTAACACCGGATCTTGGCCTTATGTAGACAACTCCTACCATCCCAGTTAATGGAAACTTGCAACAGCAAAGTTATTTCTATGTCGTGATAGTAGACATCTTTAGAAATAGTAAGTGACCTCCCTTTAGTAGAGGTACAGTCCTCGGGTATGCTCTTTAGTGATCAGTTTGAGGTAACTCTAGATGTACAGCAATATCTCTCAAATATTTTTGACTATGACCCTCTTAGACTAGTCAGAATCCTCCCTGGCCTTGAACCCCCTTTGTTTCCACACTGGAATATAAAGATAATGCTGCAATATTAATGTATATCATTATACATTTGTTATATATATTAGCCTGCATATAATTTAAAAAAACACAATTTTATATGTGATTTTATACTATAAAGCCATAACCTATGAACACTTCTAAAAACTTTGGACACGGGGAATACACCAAAATATTGTCTCTTCTTCCTGGGCATACAGTTGGACTACAAGATTCAGATTCCCTTGCAACAGAATGTGACCATGTAGCTGAGCTCTGAACAACCAAGTTCGGAAAAGAAGTGACTGTGCGTGTCTTCCAGGCCTGGCCCATTATAGACTTCCCCAAGTGATGCTACTTGCTTTTCTCTGCTTCTAGGTAACCGGGACAGACCCAATACCCCAAATGATTCTAGAAGTCTGGCATGGCTTTTGTCAGTTTAGATTTCTGAAATGACTAGGAGAAGCCAACTTCCTGTCCACCAGTAACATGCATTTTGGAAAATTCTGGAAAAAAGAAACTGTTGTGTTCAGCTATTGAGAGTTTAGGGTCTATTAAAGCAGCTAGCATTGCCCTGATATAACATTTATCTTAGTAATGTAAGTTATTTTAAAGGAAAACATTCATGAAGAGGCCATCAACTGTATCAAGCTGGGAGGTTGCATGTGCACGCTTACCTGTGTGTATGAACACATATGTACATATGCGTGTATATGCGAATGTTTATTTCCAAAATTATTTATGTTTATTCCATTTTGAACCATAACACATGCTTATGTTAGGAATTTCTTGAGAAATTATGCAAAATTACTAAACGCAGCTCCTAACAAGGGTTAGGTCTTGTTGTAAAATAAAACAAAGGTAGCAAAACCCAGCATGTATACTCTTTAACTTTTATATTATTAGCTAAGTATATAGGGAGATAGTTCAGTAATATATTGAGATGTAGCCCCTTTGTGACTGCACTCAAAGTCTGCTCTTATTGAGTAGAATGGCATTTTGAGTGATTTCCTCCAAAAAGCCACTTAAAGGCATCCAAACAGTCCACAAAATACAGGGTCCAGAAGAAGCAACACCTGCTCAAGTGTGGTTGGTATGGGAACAATAGGGGTGTAATAATTATAGTTTTAATTTGAACATTTCACCTAAAATGTCATATGGTGTGCTTGAGTGTAATATTGTCTTGTCACAGAATTACATGTTTATGATTTTGTAATAAAAGGGGCATTATTTGTGCCAAACCTTTAAATTTTCTCTACAGGAAATAACATTTTGGATGAGACTCCCATCTCTATGTTGCAAAAAGTAGGTAATGAAACAGGACCCTTGAAGTATTTGATATGAACTTTGGAGCCTTATAAAATGCAGAGGTCTCTTTTAACAGAAAAGACCTTTTCAAGTCTATGAAATAGACATTCAAGTCTATGAAATAGACATTAGGAGCTAGCATGGAGATTTCTCCATAACAGTGAGTTAGGTTAAATCATCAGAAAGTTGCTGGTAACTTTCATAACATTTTCCATATATTTCTCAATTAATAAGCCATTACTCATAAAAACCAAAGTTTTTACTAAAGCAAATATCTGACATATTGAATGTAATATGACCAAGATAGCACTATGACTGTCTTACATAAAAACAGCAAAGAAGCAAGCAAAATATAACCAGAGACACAGAAATACAGAACAAACTGACAGTAATCAGAGGGGAGGGGGAGGGAGATAACAGGAAAAAGTGGGGAGGGTCATCAAGGAACATGTATGAAGGACCCATGGACAAAGCCAAAGGGGAGTAGGACTGAGGGTGGGAGGGGCGGGGAAAAGTGGTGGTGGGAGACAACTATATTTGAACAGCAATAAATAAGTGATTTAAAAAAGCAGCAAAAAATTGCTTTCAAAGTTATTTTCGTATTCCAGTAACTCATATGGATGATTTCTGAATGGCACTCATTTGTTGTGTCCTTTCTTTACTCAGTGTCTCTAGTTAAGG
>PVKM010004629.1:0-51393 GCA_004027735.1 Carollia perspicillata
AGCATGAGCGCACACACATATGCACATAGACTGGATTTTTGTGGAACTCAAAAGACAGAAAACACCTGACTTCTACATTCAAATTCTATCACATTTCTCAGGTGCAGGGTACAGTTGGCTAGGATCCAAACTTAACTCTCAATCTAATTTTTGTTTAGGGAGTGTCAAAAATTTATATTTTGAGTGCCAATAGTGCATATTTTAAACACATATCATTTTATACACATAAATACATAAAAATATAAAGAGCAGTGTGCACGCATAAGTGCGTGTGCGTATCCCCCAGAAGGCTCTTGTAACACCTTGACCCCCCTGTCACAGCCCATTCGAGCCCTTCTATTGACTGGGCCGGAATAATCCAAAACCATCATGAAGTGATCTCACTGGGATTGTGAAGACGAGGCATTTCTCCCCATCCCCCCAAAATTTAACCAATTTTTCAAACATGGCTAATGACCCTGCTTTTCCTCCTATTCTTTTACCATGTGCCTTCCTGTGACACAGGCAGCAAAGGGCATGTGATGACGAATGACTTTTTTCTGTCTTGCAAAGCAGGAACCATGACATAGTCTTGTGCTTTCTCATCCATTCCCCTATTATTTGGCTTCTTTGCTCTGTGTTCCTGGGGAAGAGAAGCTATTTCAAGAGTAGAGGAGATTGGTTAATTATTTTCAAGTGCCTTCTGACCTTGTTCTGTTAAACTAATCCCAATGGATTTATTTAAAATAACTTTCTGCTCATTGGGGTTATTATTGAGGAAATTGCCACAAAAAGTTTCCCAGGGTGTAAGTACTGGGGTCCCTTGTACAATACCCTGCCACCCTGGTTTTAGTCAAAGTCTCCTGGTAAAATGTCCTTTGAGAAAAAGTAAAATGATTTTCTGTTTGTTAAACTCTTTTGATAGACAGGAACAGAGATTCATTTCAAGTCACTTCAAAAAAAAGAGGGCGAAGTTGGATATTAACTAGATTTACTGTGGTGATCATTTCATAATACATAAATATCTTGTTATGTTGTACACCTGAAACTGATGTAATGTTACATATCAATTACACTTCAATACACAAAACCTCAAGCATTAATGTTTGGGGGGAAAGAGAAAAGAAAAGGAAGGTAGAACAGACTATATTTCAAAGTCATTATAAAAGGTTTTCCCTCCAAATGTATAGAAGTCACGTCTCTTTGGCCACCCCAGAGTGACTTTGTCCTCCTGGAAAAAGTAAGAATGCTCCCTCTTCTGTCTAAGAAGGTCCTCATCCTTGCAGCAATGAAAGGGGCAAGGGACATATGCCTACCCAGCCAGGTGAACCTGACCCACACGTGCGGTCACCAAGGCTAAGAATGACTTCTAGGTATCCGGCCTAGAGGCCTGGGCGGATGCTGGTGTCGCTGCACTAACACAGAGAGCACAGAAGGAGCAGGTCTGGAGAGGAGGAGGGATGATTCACACTGGCCCATATGGACTCTGGGGGACCTATGAAACATTCGGGAGTACATCTGGGGTTGAGTCTCACAAGAGAAGTCTGAGCTGTAGGGGTAAGTCAGGCGACCTGTCCCAGGCAACACAGCTTGGTGGTGGTAGTGCTGATGATGCTGAGCCTTGAATGGAATCAGGTCAGTACTAGGTCTGCTATCCTAGGCTGCCTGTGATGCATACCCACATCAGGCCAAGAACCAAAACTCTGAGGTATGAATTTGCCTTTCTGGCCCTCACCTCTGTGCACCTCTGCCCTGGCTTCCTGCTCCCCTGCCTCAGCTTGCAAACTTCCTGTGCCTCCAAGTTTCTCCTCTTTTACATTAACTAAAACTTATATTTAGGAAAGGGTCCATTAATATTGCCTTCCCCAGAAGGACTGACTCCTAAGTAACAGATCATGAGGGGGAATAATGAGGATGATATTCATAATGATGAGAGTAACAGGATTATTTACAGATATTATTTTGTGTTTGCCCCTGATAGGTTTTTCCCTGTATCTTTCTACTCCTGTAGGTTTTTCCCTGTATCTTTCTATTCCATCAATGTGTGCTTGCCTCTCATGCGCCCCCTACTGGTGACCTGGACTGCAACCCAGGCATGTGCCCTGGCTGGGAACCAAACTGGCAACCCTTTTGCTTTATAGGCCTATGTTCAATCCACTGAGTCACACCAGCCAGGGCAAGCTATTCATTGTTTATCTGAAATTCACACTTAACTGGGTAACTTGTTTTGCATTTTTTGTTTTTTGCTTTATTTACTTTTCTTTTCTTTCTTTCTTTCTTTTTTTTTATTTTTGGCAAAATATGGCAGCCCTGCCAAAGGGTGAAGGGAGAGAGCCTTTGCAAACATGATATGTGATGAGGAAGAGACAAGATAGCAGTAGGAGTGAGGGGAGCCCCCAAGACCAGGACAGATTCTGAGGCACCCTCACTGTACCGGGCCTGAACTTACCCTTCACACAGTGGAGAGCGGGCAGGACCTCAGGTGAGAGGGCTAATCACTGACCTGCAGAGGGCTGGACCTTAGGCGTCAGGCTGTACTCCAGAGTCCCCAGGACCGGGAGAGGTGCCCAGCGCCCCCTAACATCAGGTAGCCATCTTTACTTTGACAATTAGTTTTTTCTCTGCTAAGCCCCAAGGACTGAGATAGGGATGGTCTAATAATGACTGATAGCAGGTTTTCTGCCAACCAGCATGACCACTTGAGGCTAAATTTAATTGTAACTGAAGAAAATGATGTGACATTTCTAACATCCATTTTTGTAAATAAATTTTCATAACTTCCAAAAAATCATTACTGCTAAACATTGCCTATTTTCTAATTGACACACGCCAGGTAAAGTGCTGTATGTACATTATTTTGTTTTTGTATTACAAAATTATTATGGAACAAAAGGAGGGCTCCAACATTAATGGGATGTCAGGCTTCAAGGAGTTTGTGAGTGAAATCATAAGAGAAGGGGAACAGAGAACATAAATTAGTGCCCACTTTACTTATTGATTAGCCTGGCTGCAGCCCAAGAAACTAATTCCTGTAAAGAAAAATCAGCTCAGAAAAAAGCTTCACTGAATAATCAAAATATTTGTTTCAGGAGCCATCTGTCCGCTAACCAGGGCCCTGCTCTTTCCGTTAAAAAGCTAACACAGGGTTAGTCCTGATAGGAATGTTTCACTTCCGTGCCTCATATATTTTGTAGGTCCTCCACATTCTGTAACTCCATAAGAAACAGCCTGTATCTTTGGTCCAAGGTTTCAGCGAAAGCATTACATTCTGCAGCTACTGTTCACTTGAAAGAGGGAAAATTCTTTTTCCAGTCGACACTGAATTGTGTCCCTGGGCTAGAAAATTCATTCACCTAGTCCTCAGTGTTCCTTCTCCAATAATAAGCAGCAAATAGCCATGGGTCTAATTTGGAAACATTGTGTCCCCTTCTCCCCCCACACCTGAGTCAGAAGATTTAAATGGCTTTCCTTTCACCACATGATGAAAAATAAATTACAGTCACCCAATACTGTGACACCTGGTTTTGCAGTCTCGAGTCATCTTCCACCAATCACAAACAAATAATGATAACGATAATGAACCTGTTCAGCAGTAACTAGCATTATAATGTCTTTCCATAATTAGAAAGTTTATAAAAGGAGGCAAGTCATGAAAAGAAATTTCTTAATTCTTGAACAAAGGCGCAGCAATTATGTTTGGAATAGAGTTTACCAACGAACCTGAATTCATTTGAACTCCTTATCAAAATTTATTGAAAAAAAGTTTTGTGTTTTTTTTAAGGAGAGTTTTATTTTACAAAATTCATTGCCAAGTCCATGACCTCTGGTACAGAAACCTTATACCAAAATAGTTCAATATGAGGTCAGTCTTAAATATCTCGATGTTGAAGGCAACGAGTTATTAAAACCTATGTAAGTGTTTTGAACAGAAGGAGCTCCCCACCCTCTGCACTTAAAACAGAGATGATGGTTTCTTCATGAAGAAACTGGGAGGCACATGTGTGAATATATAACCCACAATCCCATGCGGATCCAGCAACTTTGACCTTCTTAGCATTTATAACACTCTATAAATTGCAATACGTTAAAGACAATTTTTCCTTTGGTAGAAATAACTCAGATCTAGACCTTTCTCTACCTTGATGTCTCACAGATTCTTCAAGGTCAGAAAAACTTTCTTATTTCTCTCTGCCTTTTAAAAAATGTATTCATTCTGAGCTAGGTTTCTCACTATTGAAGTTATAAATATAGAAGTGCAAAGACTAGAATGTACTATTGTTGCTGTGAACTCACAGTTTTTTAAATGTAGAGAGACTAACATAATATCATTTAAATATATCCTAGCTCTGTCCACCAAAGGTATTAGAAACAATACACCCCAAAAACAATGAGTATACTCAAACTTTGGTATTAGGAGCCAGTGCTTCTTGGACACGAGGCAGATTCTTAGGATGGGGCAGGGAAAGTACAAAATGATCCTGGAGTAGTAGAGTCCTCCAGAAAGTGATCAAAGAATGATAGAAACAAAGGAAGGAAGGAAGGAAGGAAGGAAGGAAGGAAGGAAGGAAGGAAGGAAGGAAGGAAGGAAGGAAGGAAGGAAGGGAGGGAGGAAGGAAGGGAGAGAAAGCAGAAAGGAAGAAAACCAATTTGAAGGAATTTCTACAGGTAAGTCAGAGATAATTTGAATATCAACATGAATAATGACACCAGTTTATTATAACTTATTTTTTAAAATAAATTAGTCTATAATTATGTAAGTAAGTTAATCCATAGGTGTATTACCAAAAAAGTAATACAGATATAGCAATATAAAGGCAGAAGCAATTATGGAATAGAAAATCATCAACGGATGCTCCAACTAACAGATGAAAGTTTGATAAGGAATGATGAAAGTTTGATGAGGTTACTTACACAACCCCAAAGTACCTCCACATAAAACTTTTATGAATTACACAGGGGAAAATTAATAACTTGACAGTGAAAAAATCTAGTGGACACCCTCTTATCCATGTTAACATTACTGATATTGGGGCAAGCCTACATGCTGTGCCTCCTCCTAAGATGTACTAAGGAGGACACAACCTAACTTCTTTCCAAAAATGCCTAATGTGGAATTAATCATAAAGTAACACTAGATAAACCAAAACTGAGGAGCATTCAACAGAATAAAATAACTTGTACCTTTCAAAAATCTCAAGATCAAGAAAGATCAAGAAAGGTTAAGGAACTATTAAATAAGAGAACAATCACAGAGACCCATGGATCACACGCAGTGAGTGAATCTGCATGGGATCTCGCGGTGAGAGAGAAAGGCTGATGTAGAACATGACTGAGACAACTGACAAAATCTGACAATGACCTGCTGATTAGATAACAGTATTATTAAATTTCACAAGTTTGATTATTTCACTGTGATTATATGAAAGCACATTCTTTTTTGGGGGGTGAATATAGAATAAATTGTTCAGGAATAAAGGAGCAAAATACCTCCAACTTACCCTCAAGTGTTTCAAAAAAAATTATCTGTGTGTGTGAGTGTGCATGAGAGAGAGAAAGAACAGGAGCAACCGGGGCCAGATGTGAGAATTCACTGGTCAATCTGGATAAAGTATAAGGAGACTATAGTTTAAAATTATATCAAAATGAAATGTTGTGAAAGTCTACCCATTTTTCAAGACCCAGCTAAATCCTTACATTTCCATGGAGACTTCTCTTCCCACTACAGAATGAAATCATAGATCATAGAATCTCATTGAAGGAAGGGTCTAGATACTTTCTCCAGAGAAATCCTAGCATGGTGAGGCTGCCCTACTCAATTGTTAATTAGTCAAAGGCTGCTTAGGAAGTTGCTTCTCTGGTCCTCACTTATTACCGAAATTCTCTGCCATCATTTTTCTCCCCAATTATACTGTAAGCTCCTTGAAACCTGAAAACAAGTCCTTTAAGTTCTTCGGCCTTCTGACCTCTTTCTTATTCACATTTCCAACCCCCTCCTATCCTATCCCCGTGATCCACAGCCTCTGTGACAGAGACGAAACAATGAATTGGAATGTGCCTCCTGCTCCTTTGTCCCTCCAGTTTCAGTGTGGATACTATCCCCTCCAGCCCTTTAGGGCACCCTAGACCGGGTCATCTAACCCAGGCTGGGGTGCATATTCCTCATACCACCCGTGCTTACACTTATCTTACTGACTGAAACTGGTTTCTTTCTTGTCTATCTCCCTCACCATGGGCCACACTCTTTGAAGGGTGAGATTTTCATCTAGAAAAACAATGACTTCAAGCCAACTGTTACATGTAATCATATATCCCTTGAAGTATCAGCCTCGCCCTCAAAGTTTAAAAAAGGTGTGTGGGGGAACATTTATAGTTGTATCAAGTTTTACTGAGGGTCCTAATAGGGTGATATTTTTTAGTCTATGAACAGAAGTTTGCAGGTTAATATAGCCTCTTTATAAGCCACTAATAACCTCGTTGCTGTGTGATTCTAGATGAATAGTAAAAATAAGGCCTTTACTTCTCTTTCCATTTCTCAAATGCCATGCCTTTATCATCATCTTAACTTTAAGGTTCATGAAATGAAAAGACACTGAAAGAAATCAATGGACAGCATCTTGAGCACCGTGATATAAATTATTCTTGAGTTAATAATTTACTAGTTTATAGAGCCAAGGGAGATAAAGCAAGATCCCAATGTAAGTGAAATATAGTGTGTGCATTTTTAAATAATTCATATTTTAATTAAAATTGCCTATGGAACATTGAATATTCCAAAATCATTTTGACCAACACCTACTTTCATCAGCTTTAAAAAGAAAAAAGAGTCCTCAGACATAACTTAGCAGAGCTTTTGGAGGTCCCCAAACTGTGGAAACGTAGGTCACATGCTTGTGCCCTGTGCCCTGTGCTATAATTAGATTGCGGTGTCAAGAGGAGGAAGTACACACTGAACAGCAGGTACCCAGTGGGTTTTGCTGCATGAAGCATAATGAGGATTTCAGATGTAACACACTAATACTTGTTTTATTACCGTAGTCAATTGTCCGTGCATCTTAGGATTCATGTTGTATGCATTGGCTAAGTCATGTTTCTTTCATTAGCCAAGGCAATTAATGTACATTCAGCCTTTTAAGTACTATCTCTTTACGCTTGCTCCTTGTGTAATTCAGTTTGCAATGATTAAAATAATTTCTCAATGGCAATGTCATCGCTTAATGAAAAAATATACAGCGCTAATGTAAGAAGCATTTGTAAACATTTTTTAAGAGGACATTGTTGTTATACGACACTGTAGCAGACGGCTATAAAAAGCAGCTCAAACTCAAGAACTAGCAGAAAGGCAGACCTCGGGGAATTGGGGGAAACAAAATGAAGTAGAAATTTTTCTCTTTTGAAAGAGAAATTAAAGCCATGTCAGAAATAGCTTTAGGTATGTCTTTTGGTTTATATGGTTAAGGACCAAATACAGGCTAATGTTTACAATTAATGACTCAGTCTTTTTCAGCCTTTTAACTATTACGAAATTGCTTTGTGCCAAGTCCCAGAAACTGTGAGAAACCGAGACAAAGAAGAATGAAATAACTCTCCCAAGAGTCTCACCGCTACTTAGCTATGGAGCTGGAATCCACCCCACACCCAATTCCTGTTTACCAACAAGTACAGCGGTCAAGGAGCTGGGCTGCGTGGGTTTGTCTATCCTTCCCTACACAGCAGCTATGGGACTTGGAGCAAGTTACTTAACACTGCTGAGCCTCAGGTCATTGTCCCCAAAACAAGAGATAGTAACAGAACCCTAGCCCACAGTATTTTATGAAGATTAAGGCAGTATGTGCCACATGCTCAGAAGCATACCTGGCACATGGCAAGTACTCAGTGAGTATCAGCTCTTATTACTATGCTGCACTGCCCATCCTGCATTGTCCCCTTTTCTGTTTAAGGACACAGTGTTTCTTTGTTTTAAGCATGATATTATGCTATGATGATGCATACTTACAAACGAATGTGTGTGTAAAGCATTTTAGAGATAACTATTTCGTGCTTGATACATGTCAAAATCAGAACCCAGATTTAATCAACTTTCTGAATATCTTCCCTAATTTAACAAGTGATTATACTTGTTAATGCACATAGGTAATAATGTCTATAAATACAGTTTTAAAATTATTTTTTGAACTCTACAGGCATGATGTACTAATTCAGTCTTTAGCAGCTAGATACATGTGATTAGACAAAGCAGCTCAGATACTGAGAACGTTGTGCAATGTTTCCTTAGCTCTCCCCAGTCAGCACTAAACAGAAAAGCCATTCCCGGTCTGTGGTGGCTGATTACACTCCTTGTTCAGGCTGGCTGCTTCCTGAAAGCGAACTCTTATACTGCTCCCTCTGCCTATATAAAGCCTCTGCTGATTCTATATTTGACATACTCCTGCTCTTCTTCAGAGACCTAGCTGAAATGCTACCTCCTCCAGGAAGCCTTCCAGGACTGCTTTTCCTCTCCAGATAAAATTCTCTCTCCCTTATCTGAATACCTGAGGCAGAAAATACCCATTTTCCTCCAGTAACTATCCTCTCTTTTTACCAGTTAGTGAACTTGCCAGTTGCAGCCAGTGCATGGCTTTCCAGAATAAAGACTGTATCACCCTTTGCTTGCAGCTAGATGTGGTCAGCCACATGACCACAGTTCCATGAATAGGATGAAGGCAGAAGTGCTGTGTGCTACTCCAAGGAGGTGTCCTCACAGCGAGCAGGGCATGAAGTTCTTTACTCCTTCCCTCTTCCTACTTGCTAGAATATAGATTTAATGACTGATGCTTGAGCAACCACATTAGACCAGAAAGTGGGAATCAAGTGTTGATGATGGCAGAATGGCGAGGTAGAGGGAACTTGAGTTCCTGGTGATTATAGAGTCACCAGGCAGCTGGGACTGCCTACCTCCACAAATTATTAGTGCGAGAAGGAAACAAACTTGGATTTTCTTTCATGCATGTAAACCCACTCTTGGCTCATTCAATTTCTCAAGCATTTTGTGTTATTTGTACCTGTCTCTGTTGTATGACATTCACAATATTGAACTATGTCTCACTGCAAGAATAGCTGTTGCTATTCTGGATGTGAGTTCCTAGAAGTGAGGACTGTTCACGAAGCCCTCATCATGGAGCCAGGCAGGTTCTAGGTAAATGCTGACAACCTGAATCTAAGTGCGTGGAAGACACTAAAAATACAGGTCCTACTGACACTAAATCAAGAGCATCCTTTTGGTATAAGCATGAAGGTCTTTTATATGCATGTATTTATAACACAAAACAGAAAAGGGACACAAATTTTTGTTTGGGGTAGTAGTGACAATTCCATTGCTCTAATTCAGAATAAGTTCGTTGTAGTTAAGAACGTAAATTTTCTTGCTTCAGAATTCTTTGCTTGGAGGCTTCAGCAATAAAGCATATACCTTTTGCTGGAGAGCGCTCTGGTATGAGGTCATCCTCTTGAGTAGAAAGACTTAGGAAGACTGACTGGTGGCTCTGAGGGAGAAGGGGCCATGACCCTGCCACATGATTCATACAGCTGACCCAAGGTTATGGGGCTGATTATGAGAATTCCGAGAGTGGGCCTGTGTCCTAGGTTTAAACCTTTGTTGTCTGCTTCTACACTTAGTCTAAGTTACATATAGAATTATTTTTTGAGGGTCATTGAAATAGAGAGTGTTCATCATTTGAAATAAATAATTTATACTACTATGAATCATGGGGTTTAAAAAGTAGCAGGAACTGAAAATTTTAAGCTTTAAAAAGGAATGTTTTAGCAGAAGGTAATACTTCAGGGAATATAGGCCTTGGTTTTTTCTGTTTGTTTGTTTTTTTTTCCTAGAAGAAAGCAATCAAATAAGGCACGGATATCAAACTCATTTTCACTGGGGGCCACATCAGCCTCACAGTTGCCTTCAAAGGGTGGAATACAACTTTAGGACTGTATAAATGTAACTACTCCTCAACAGTTAAGTGAGAGCTCAGCACTGCCACCGGGTAGAAACAAGGTGCCTGGCTGGATAAAACAAGACGGAGGGCCGGATTTGGCCTGCAGGCCTTGTGTTTGCCACCTGTGAAATAAGGGAAAACAGGACGTCCCAGGCATGAGGGCCCTGTTGATTTATTCATTCTTAGCTGTGATCCCATGACTCTTCGGTAATGCCACATACTTAAAATTACTATATGAGCTCTATAAAAAGAATCATTTTAATGTGAATTCAAAACTTAACTCTAGTATTAAGCATTTAACTCAGTTACATTTTCCAATGACATTGACATCATAAAGCTCTTCAGAAGGTTTTGAATAGGGTAGAAAACAGGTTTGTCTGAATGTAAGAGCCTAATTTGCTCTCCAAGGAAGAAATCATCTTTTTGGTAGCAAAGCTTTTTCAAGATATAATCATTACACTGATTTGGCTGCAAATTCTTAAATGGCCATGAAAGATGAGCCATGGGCTTTTTCCCAAATTCACATGAGGTCCACAGTGAGAATCCTTTCATATCACTTTCTCTGAAACAGGATTACTATCCAAAGGGCAGGGCAAAATAGAATTAGTTAATATATAAGAGCAGCTGCAGAAAATACCCTCATTGCCTTTCTGAGGCCCAAGACAAACTGGGAAACATATGTCCCTCTGATGTCAGAGTCACTTAACACATTGCTCACCCTAAGGTTATGTCTTGCATGACTAGGTGTTGGCTAGTTTAAAAGCTAGTTCATTAGTACCACATATCAGTACAGTTAAAACTAATTCACTCCAGCTATTTTGCCTATTGGAAATAGGTATTTTATCTGCAGAAAATAATGCAAATGTCACTGAAATGACTTAATCATGGAGCATAATTATCAAACTGAACATGGCTAGATCATTATAAGGGTGACTGAGATTTCTTATCAGAATCACTCATCACTTAAGTTATCTGCACAGTTATAAAATGTTTGCCATCAATAAGGAAGGAATAAATGGAGGGAGAGAAAACATCTTTAGGAAGATGTCATTAATTCCCTTGGTTTTAAGGACACTGGGCCAAAAAGTCTTGTTTAGAAAACTCTGAATCCCTAATGATGCAGCTGGCCTTTGAACCCTCCAGGAAGCTGCAGGCAGCAGGGTTGCTGTTATTAAGATTTGTTGCTGTGAAAGTCTAGGGACTTGGTGACCACACATTCCAACTGTGGCTCTGTCTGACCCTGGATTCTTGAAGCTGAGCAAGTCCTTTCCTTTCACTTTTCTCTGTCTGTTGTTTTTGTTGTTGTTTTCCCAAAGGAGAGAGAGAGGAAGAAAAAGAGAGAGAGGGGAGAACAATAACAATAACATAGAAAAATAACATTAACATAGAAACAATTTTAATTTTATAGCCCAGGTTTTCCATTTTTTCACCTATATGAGAGACTGGACGCTAGAAGTACTGGAATGTGAGACCACATTCAGTCACTGTGCAGAAATACCATGTAGTAGAAGAACTAAGAACTAAAGTGTGGTGACAGTCATAAAGGACTTTGGAATTATGGGTAGAATCAAGATCCTGGTGTCCAGAAGCTGTATCTCATTAAAACACCAGAGCAGTTTCGGCATCCTGGAACCCACAAACACTTGTACCACAGTTCAGCCAAATCCTGGCACTCCGATCTGAAACCACAGTTTCATAATTTGTGACCAGCCTGAACTTAACGCCAATTTGTAGAAATTCACAAATGTTTTCTACTGAAATGAACAGGTACAGTTCCATGGAGACTTAAAATCCATTCTGAAGGAGTTTACAGGAAAAAAAAAATGGATTCAACCTGAAACTCTAAGGGAAATTTGGAACAGGTAGAAAGTAATTTTTCATGAAACCAAATCAAAGAGAAAATTTCCAGAAATTCCATGACATTTTTTGTATGAGACAAAGCCAATACTGTTTTGACAATTGTTAAAAACAAGACAATAGGCCCCAAATGGAGTCTCTTATGCCAAGCCACCAAGTCACCAAACCGAGACTTACAGTTTTGGCTCTCTCAGAACTGGCATCTTGAACCAGTTGATCAGGAATCTCCTAATCAGCATTAGTCAGGGCATCTGCCTGACAGACACCCCTGCCTTTCTCTAAAGGAGAGTAACTTTGCAATATCCAGTCACTTTTTTGCCTAGTGTAACTTTCTTGTTCCTGCTCCCTGCTGCCTATAAAAGTCTCATTTTTAATGTAAAATTTATTTCTTACTAATAAAAAGTTACTAGTAAATATTGCAAGCTGGCATTGAAAGTTTTCTTCTCAAGGTGAGCTTACAAAAATCAATAGCACTACCACATATGTACACACAATAAAGAATTGGGAAATATCATATATGAGAATATCCCATTCACAATAGGTACAGAAAGTATAAAGTACTCAGGAATAACTAATAGAACATGTGCAAGGATTTTATACAAAAAAAAATGTCCAGTATTATTAAGCAGCATTAAAAAGTCCAGTCCCTGCACAGCTCTTTCTTTATACCCTTTATCACGGGGCTTCTGCTCAGCTGGTTCTCAGATGGTTCTCCAGCTGACTGTTCTGTAATTTGGTTGTAATTCTGACGTGGTCATGGGAAGATGGGAGCACAGTGTCCACCTTCTCTACCAGCTTGACCGGAACTCCTGAAGTCTTCCATTCTCTACATCTCCTCAGAGCACCCTTCTATCTGCTAGATCGGACGCTGCCCAATTCAAATTGATTTCTGCTCAAATAAACTCTTAAAATGTGTAATATGCCTTAGTTTATCTTTTAACACAATGAATTATTCTTCGATAAATAATTCAGCTGATGAGTTACTCTTTGCAAAATAGTCCCCCTCCTTTTTTAAAAAAACTCAGAATATTCCGTCATAAAGTTACTGAGTCTTTTGTCTTTGGGGTTTTATCCCTGTAAGTTGGTAACTACAACTGAATTGTGTTAATAAATAGAGTAAAACCCTGCAACTTGACTCTGGAAAACATTTTTTATTTGTTTATTTTCAAAAATGCTAATGATAATAACAATTATAACTGGTAGAAAACCAGTTTTAACACTAACACATTGGTTGCTACTAAAGTACTGAGTTCCCTGTTTTTTAGAAATCTGCTGAGGTATAAACTTTGTATTCTAAGTAGGTTTTCCATAGTTTGAGAAGAGCCCTTCCTCTCTTCCCTCTATCCTCACTGTAATATTCTTCCACACCTTCTCCCCAAAAAAGCCTTTTGGCAATCTATTCCTTTGGGTTAACAAGATCCTCCCAAGGGTATGAGAAGATTTTGAGAACAAACTTGCTTTAATTGATAATTTGCCTGATGATCATTGACTCTGGCAATATCAGCAAATCTGATGTCGTAGGCAGGGGTCTAAGCTGGCCTCCATGACTCCAGCTCTCTGGTGTAGAAGCTCAAATAGTGCCTCCTTCCCAGTAAGTAATGATCAGAACAAAATCTGTGAATATGATGGGATATCATACCCATGATTGAGTAATCAGTCAACTTTGAGTTAATCAAAAAGGCAATTATCCTGGCAATTAACCAAATCAGAGAACCATTTAAAAGAATGTCAGAGGGCCCTTCTCCTGCTGGCCAGGAAGAAATAAAACTGCCATGTTGTAAGATGATGGCGGCCTCTAGTAACTGATAGCTGTCCCCAGTCAGTAGCTAGCAAGGAAAAAGGGCCCTCAGTGATGAAGCCACACAGAAAAAAAACCTGCCAACAACCAACAAGCTCACAAGGGCACTACAAGTCTCAGCCAACACTTTGATTTCAGCCTGGTCACAGCCGGAACAGAGGACTCATTTAATTTGCATCTAGACTCATCGCACAGAAGCTGTGAGATAATAAATTTGGATTGTTGTAATTCACTAAATTTTTGGTAATTTTTTATGCAACAATGCAAACATTATATTGATGAACACATACAGAAGTCAATCAGTCAAAAGAATCTGTTAACTGACCTCACAATAAAGGTAACTATTTTATATTGCTGGGAGCAAAAGCAAAGATTAGACAATAGTGTCTAATCTTCAGTATTAAATACTGTCTTACTTTATTTGTTCAATTATAACATTTGGCATAAGTGCCTGGAAAGTAACGTTTTCATGTCTTCTTTGTTATCTTCTCCCTGGGACCACATAGTCAACTTCGGAAAAAACATCATGGAATGATTCCTTTATAATAAGGTAGTTAAAGTCAATATTCTTTGGAAAAGAAGATGTGCAATTAAAAATGGTGATTGTCTGAAGAAGTTTCTCCTTTATATACGTGTATGTATATACACATGTACACATATATGGTACAATCATATATATGTACATATGATTATAATTTTGATTATAGTAATAATCAACTTTTGATTATCTGAAGAAGTTTCACCTTTATATATATATGTGTGTGCATATGAATATATATACATACACATATATATGGCATAATCAGAATTTGGTCAATTAAAAATGTGTTTATGAAGAAAGAAGCACATAGGATCCAATTATATATGGATTATATTGGCATTCTCATCATGATGTACTGATTTGTTTTCCTTTTTCTGCTTTGCAAACACAGTAGTAAGTAACAGTACTAATAGCAGCAGCATCCTTTACGGGAATTGTACGTGGCCGTTTTCTCTCTGCTGTGACTCCTGACAGAGACAGGCGGGAGCTGAATCAGGCAGCTTCCCGCACGAGAAGCACAATGGCCCAGATGTTAGGAGACTCATGCTCTACGACCTATTTTGACATTAATTAGCTCATGATTTCAAACATAATTTTCTTTTCCTAGGTCTCAGTTTCTTCATATATAAAAATAAAGGGTTCAACGGACTCACCATAGTTTATGGTGTTTAAAACCTCAGGGAATCCCAAATGAACACATCACAAAAGCAAAGACCGCGCATGAGTGGGGCAGAGGAGGTGGGAAACCAGGCGGGCAGGCCCACTCGCCATGTCCACGCCCACACAGATCGTTGTTGTCTATTTCATACACATGGTCTCTATGGAGGATTTCGGATCAACAAAACTTGCCAGAGTTTCAAAACAAAAATGTTGAACACAACTGGACTAAATGGTCTGTAGAGCTTTCCCATCAAAGACAGCAGGAGTCTCTCCGAAGAAATACGCCAGAAGAATGAGTATATGGTCACCCTTCCTTCTAATCAGCACTCTAGGTCTTAGGTTCCACAAAAGTAAAGGTAAGATTTTTTCTAAGAAAGACTGGATGCCCCATCATCTCCTGGCACTTCAGCTTTCCTTCTCGTGCACATTCTCTCCTTTATTGTGCCTTGTGGTCGAACATTTCACAGACAGCCCACACCCAGCACAGCCAATATGTTTCGGTACAGCACTCACTTCATTAAGTTTATCTGTATCACTAGAGCCAATTCATTGAGTGTGATAAAATGTATTACATTGTAAAGCTGCCTATATAAAGCAATTTTAAAATCAGGAAAAAATCTTTTTCTGTCCTCCTGCTCTAGTCTTGGCTCTGGCCCCTAAATTTATGTTTGATGCCAGGATAAGACTAGCTCCACCAACAACCAGATCAATTCCTTAGTACTCTAGGATGCGGCATAGACTGTTGAAGGGGGTTGGTACTTCTGGATGTGGGAACAGTAGGAGAAAGACTGAGAGAAATGTATAGGAATAGAGTTTATGGAAGGGAGTGATGTCAATCACTAGGAAGCAGAAATGTAACTTTGTGTTCCTCTTGCCGCACCTCAACTCCATTCCTATCCTGATGTAATTCTGAGCACACCAAGGTAAAGACTTCGTATCCCTTCTGCTGAATGATAGTGCGGCCTGATGTTGATAAATATCATTGATCAATTTAACAGAAGTTACATTATTATAACAATAATGACTGCTTTTGCCAATACACGTTGAATTACTGTGTGCCATAATCTGTGCTGAGCACTTAATTACTGTCAGCTCATTCCCCCTGTACAACCACCTGTGGGGTATTATATTCTCCAGTTTACAAAGGACAATACTGGGGCTCAAGGGAAGTTATTCAACTTGCTCAAGTCACATAGATAATAAGTGAAGAGGTCACATTTGTCTGAGTCCTAACACTTAACCACAAGTTGTGCTCTTCTCAAACTACTAGAGTTTGACATTTACTTTTGGGTGCCCCTGTCTCCAGCACAGTATCTTGAACAACAAATGACATTTAAATAAATCTGCTATTGAAATCGCTGTCCCTATTATTTTTGGTGATAGAATTGAAACCAAATCCAGCGGAAGGTATACAAAATTAATACACTCCTCGGTGGAACTGATCTTTACTTGTACCAGTATGACAGAACAAAACACATGGAAAAGTTTAATTTTAATTGATGTAACCTCTCCTTTAAATGATTTATGAACACAGAATCATTGTCTTTATATGGAAATTCCTAATTTGCTAAAATGAAAAAAGTATCTACAGAAGGCAGCTATCAAAGCAATAGCTCTATAAATAGATAAGTCTAACCCATATTAATTTTAATTTATATAATCTCTCCTCTAAATGGATTTGTTGTTCTAGGACCACAGTCTTCTCTGCATGGAAATTTCTAATTCTCTAGAATACAGTCATATTTAAAGAAGAAAATTAAAGGCATGAATCTAAACAATGACTAATTCAGTCTGGGTTGGCTTGGAATTCATTTTAAAAAAACATTTAGCTCATTAGCAATTGCAGCCTGATCTATTCTCTCTACTTAGTAAGTGTTACATATGGTATTGGCTGTATTTTCCAAACCCTGAATCAGGGTACATGACATAGGATTGCTAGGGAATATCCAGAACATATGGTCACCATCATATTAGGGAACAGCCACTGAACATACTTTGGAATAGTTATTCCTATAGCACATATGTGTTTCAAAGAATAACCTCTCATTTTCCTAAAGATATAGCCCAAATCTACCAGAAGCCTTTGAGAGTTAAAGTTAATTATATATCCAGGTAGGTGGGCCAGCAAGAAAGTTCAGAAAACAGCTTGATAATACAAGAAATCAACCCTTCGACCATTTTCAGTTCAGAGAAGCCACATCAAATCTTAATGAGAAACCACATGTAGTGGTAAATTCTGGCATTTAATTTTATGATTATTTACAGCCATTCTGGTGCATAGCATATGGCATAGAGTTGCCTTTTTTTAAAGTACCAGAAAAATAAGCTAAAATGGACTAAATATACAACAATCTAGTTTTATTCCTCTTTACAAAGATATGGGATACATATTTAATTAAACAAGAAAGATAAAATTATAAGAGCTGTGGGTAATAATTCATCTTTGGAACTACTTGGCATTTGCCTTAGGCAAAAACTGGTAACAAATATTAAAGTAACCAAATTTCCAAAGTAATTTATTCTTAGATGAATGTCCTAAAATCTGCAAAAGCTTCATTCTTTTAATTCTACACTCATTTATCATTCTAATAAAATGTTATAAAATATACTACAAAACCTTTCACCTATTTGGTTTTATACTATTTTCTGAGGCCTCATAGGAGACTTTGGCAATAGAAGCAACAGTATGGTTTATTTTTTTGTCTTCTGAAGAATAATGCCTTTGCTCATCCATATCCTTGTATATAAACATAATGAATTTGAGTAAATTTGCTTCTGAAATAAACTATTATAGTATGTTTCATTAAATGGGAAGATGAACAATCAGATGGCCTTTGATATATTGGGTCAGCCAGAAAGTTCATAAAATAAAAGACACATATTTCATTTTCGCCAAGAATTTTACTGGTGTGGATATTTTGAGTATGTGGGCTATCTCTGGCATGGTAGAATGTTAATTGTCCCCAATTAATGTTCCAATTTGATCACTATCAACTTCAATGGGTCTACTTGACTGTGGAGCATTTCCCAGTGAGAAATCTCCAGCCCAAAAGTTCACAAACCACTTTTGACATGTTCAATCAGTCACAGCACCTTCTCCATACACTGCACCAATCTTTGTTGTTATTGTTTTCATTTCAGTTGCATTTTTACCTTTCCTGAAGTAAGAAAACATAATATGCTGAAAATGTTACATATTTTCTTCCATCTTCAGTATTAAAATGGCTACAAAAAATACACAATTTTGATAAGGTTTTTTTTTTAAATACACACTGATATTTGTAGCTTTTACACTACAATTTAACAAAATTGTTTCAGATGAAGTTAAAGACAACTAAGCACTACTAGAGCCACCTTATGGGAAAAAACAAATGAACTTTTTGGCCAACCCCATAATATAAAAAGAAAGCAGAACAGTTTCAGATACAGGTGGCAAACCAGGATTCACTTCCCTTTCCATGCAAAAGCCTACCCAAAAAGAGTCTAGTGGTAGAAAAGAATATAACTCTGTGACCAGAAAGAATGGGAGAAGAGGGCAGTTCTTTGCATTTCTGGAATTGTAAAGTGGATAGAAGAACATTGATGGATAAAACAGTGAAATAATTCACAGTCCAGGACCTGCCATCAGGGGATTTAGTGCAAAATGCTGCAAATCAGTCCAGAACTAGACAGTCTCTGAGACAGAAGTAAGACCAGGGGCAGAATGAGAAACAGGGCTGAAAACAGAAATTGGTTGAAGAATGGTAGAATTAAAGAAAAATTCCAGTCCTTCCCTCTCCAACTCGGTCCCCGGATAATGAAGATTGACAGGTTCAAAGTAGTCTACTGTACTCTCAGGCAAAAATTAATACATAAATAAAAATTAAGTGGATGGCTGTTAGAGAAAAAAATGTATTGGGGGAAAGACATGGCTTTCTGGATGTTGGCATTTGACTCACTTGGTTATGCTACTGCTACGAATTTAATGCAGAGGGAAAATGTAGAATTTGATATTTAAAGTACAAGATAGTCACCTATCATCATTTGTAAATGTTTACAAACATTCGTAAACATTTAGAGTTCAACGTATGTATGCCCAAATGCCTAGTGTGGCAAAGAAGTAGACATAAGTCAGACACTATCTAGGTCACCATTTTTCTGAGTTGGTTTATTTATTTTAATGTTCATTTGGAAACACTTCTTCTTTTAAACCATTTTGGTGAACTGTTTTCAAACAGGGCTTGAAAAGAACCTGTTTAAAAGTGAAGTCCAGCTTTCGGTCAAGATGGCAGCGTAGGTAAATGCTGTGCTCTCCTCCTCCCACAATCACATCAAAATTAACAACTAAACTACAGATCAAGCATTATTAAGAGCCACCTGAAATCTACCTTAACAGAAGTCCTATAATTAAGGATATAAAAAAGAAGCCACATCAAGACTGGTAGGAGGGGCAGAGATGTGAAATGAGCTTGTCCAACACCTAGATATGGCATTTAAAAATCTAGAGGGCTATCTCCATTTGGAGGTCCCCCTGAGGAGCCAGGGGTCCTGGCCCAGGCCAGGATCCATACCCCAGGGTTCCAGCACTAGAAGAGAGGTTCCTATAACTTCTGGCTATGCAAAACCAGCAGAGATTGTGAATGAGTGAGACAGAGAACTCCTGGAATCCCAGGTGTTCCCCTTAAAGGGCCTGCATGGACTTATGCAGACTCACTCACTCTGAGCCCCAGCACTGGGGCAGCAGGTAGAAGGGTGCCACAGACATACAGGGAGGAAGTGAATTGTTTTGGCATCAGGGAGAGGGCTGAAGGGGTAGCCTGTCTCCCAGGTAGAAGTGCTGGCAGAGGCCATTGTTCCTTTGCTGAGCCATCTCGAACAAAACTAGTTGGCAGGTACCATATCTGAGTCTTCATCAAACTGACTAATGCTGTTCACCTAGCCCTGGTGATTCCCTGAGACCCTGCCCCCACTCAATTTTCTGGTCCACCCAAGCCCATTCCAATGGCTTTTCCATACAAATAACCTGTCTTGGTTCCTGCTGCCAACTTTCTAAAATCTCTCAAACAAGCAGTTTTTGGCCTCTATGTATCTCATACCTCTTGAAAAGTGTCCCCGGGCCCAGAATAAGTGGCAGCTGGCCTTGGTTCAAAGCTTGGCCTCTCCTGGGCAACTCCAAGCCCAGCACAGGTAGCAGACATCTGCAGGTTGCTTTGTAGCTCATGCTGGTTGGCCCTAAGCAGGACAAAGGCAACAGCTGACTCGGTCCTGCACCTCCCAGGAGGCCGCAGAGCCAGCTTACATGGTGAAAAGCCTAAGACCATGCCGAAGCACCACCCAACCACATCCATGAGCAACATACTCAAGGGGTGGATTTGGTGAGTACCTGAGTCTGCTGAAGTTAGTTTTGCTCTGTGGGGTCATCCTCTGCATGGCAGATCCTCTACAGTGTCTTAATGTAGAGGTCAATATTTCTCATTTATGTGCCCATAGCAATCAAAACTCAACAAAAATAGGAGGGTGCATACAGCCCACATAGGGGGTGCACCTGCAAGGCCCAGCTCTGGTAATTGGGGAGGCTGTGCCACTGGGCCCTACAAGGCAGCTACACATAGGCCATGCTACCAAGACCAGGAGATATAGCATGAAAACAAACACAGGAAGGCAGCCAAAATGAGAAGACAAAGAAACATGTCCCAAATGAAAAAATAGAACAAAACTCCAGAAAAAGAACTAAACAAATGAAGACAAGGAATTTACCAGATGCACAGTTGAAAACACTGGTTATAAGGATGCACAATGAACTTAGGGGAGGAGCAGAGGAACTTAGTAAAAACTTCAACAAAGAGTTAGGAAAAATGAAAATGGAGATAAAAAACATGAAAAAAGAACCAGTCAGAAATGAAGAATATACAAACCAAAATGAAGAATGCATTACAGGGAATCAACAGTAGAGTAGATGAAGCAGAGGATCAAATCAGAGATTTAAAAGATAAGGAAGCAGAAAACACCCAATAAGAATAAGCAAAAAGAATTTTAAAAAATGAGGACAGTTTAAGGGGCCTCTGGGATACCTTCAAGTGTATCAACTTTCTTTCACATCATGGGGATGCCAGAAGAAGAGAGCAAAAAACCTATCTGAAAAAATAATGATAGAAAACTTCCCTAACCTGGTGAATGAAATAGATATATGAGTCCAGAAAGCACAGAGAGTCCCAAACAAGATGATATCAAAGAGCCCCATGCCAAAACACACCATAATTAAAATGCCAAAGGTTAAAGACCCAGAAAGAATCTTAAAATCAGAAAAGAAAAACAGTTATCTACAAGGGAGCTCCCATAAGACTGTCAGCTGATTTCTCAAAAGAAACTTTGCAGGCCAGAAGGGATTGGCATGAAATATGCAAAGTTATGAAAAGCAAGGACCTACAAGCAAGATTACACTACACAAGAAAACTATCATTTAGAATCAAAGGATAGATAAAGAGCTTCCCAGACAAGAAAAATCTAAAGGAGATCATCACCACCAAACCAGTATTAAAAGAAATGTTAGAGCCTTTAAGAAGAAGAAAAATATCAAAATATTAATAATAAAATGGCAATAAATACATACCTATCAATAATTACTTTAAATGCAAACAGATTAAATATCCCAACCAAAAGACATACAGTGGCTGAATGGATAAGAAAATACGACCCTGTTTACAAGAAACTAACTTCACATTAAAAGACACATAGATTTAAAGTAAATAGATGGAAAAAATTATTTCATGAAAATGGAAACAAACAAAAAACGTTGAGGTAGCAATACATATACCAGACAAAATAAACTTTAAAATGAAGGCTATAACAAGAGACAAGAAAGGACCCAGCAACTCCACTTCTGGAGATTTATCTGAAAAAAAGAAACAAAACACTAAATCAAAAAAAACCATATATATCCATTTGTTTATTGCAGCATTATTTACAATAGCCAAGATATGGAAGCAACCTAAGTGTCCATCATTAGATGCATAGATAAAAAAGAAGTGGTACATAGGTGTGTATGTGTGTATATGTATGTACATATATACATATATCTTGTGTATATAAATGTACATATATCTTGTATGTGTGCATGTACAGATGTGTACATATATATGCATGCATGTGTATGCATATACATATATCTTACCATCTGCAACAATATGGATTAACCTAGAGCACATAGTGCTGAATGAAATAAGCCAGACAAAGACAAATGCCAAATGATTTCATTTGTATGTGGAATCTAAAAAACAAAATAAATGAACAGAAGAACAGACACAGACTCATAGATAGAACCATTTGACAGTTACCAGAAGAGAGGAGTTTGGAGGGATGGATGAAAAAGTTGAAGGGATTTAGAAGTAAAATGGTAGTCACAGAATAGTCACAGGAATGTAAAGTACAGCATAAGAAATATAGTGAATAATATTATAATAACTATAAGAGAGGGGACCCAAAACAACCCAAAATTATCTTCTGAAGAACAGGCCCCTCATAGTACAGGCTTCCCTGGCTAGGTGAGTGTTCTAGGAACCCAATGTATCAATGTACCAGCTGGCATTGTTGTGAGAGGCTGCCTTCAGCTTCAGTGACTTTTTTTTAAAGACTCGAAATTTCAACATGTTTGCCCATTTCATGATTGTTGATTTACTAGTGTACCTGCCTACACTGTGCTGAGTGTTCAGCAGCTTTTGACCAAAAATGTCATGACCCCTGTGACCCACCCTCCCTATTCACAGCATCTCTCCCCAAGAGACTTTTTTGTGTTTTCCCAGATGAAAAAAGTCCTCAAGGGGAAACATTTTCTCCAGTGGAAGGGGTGAAACAAAAAACCAACAGCAGAAGCACTAAAAGGTATGAAAATTTATGAGTTCAAAAACTGTTTTGAGCAGTGGAAAAGTCTCAATAGCTGTATTGCATCAAATGGACAGTACTTTGAAGGTGACTGAAGTTTAAACATGTAATAATAAATACACAATTTTTTATAAATAAATTCCAACTTTTTGGGTCCCCCCTTGTATATGGTGTCAGATGAGTACTAGATTTATTGAGGTGATCACTTCATAAGTTGTATAAATGTCTAAACACAGGGTTGTACACCTAAAACTAATATAATATTGTATATAAACTGTAATTTTAAAATAAAAATAAAATTATGGATGAAGCAAAAAAACACTGAAGTCCACATTTTTTTTTCTTTGTAAAGATTTTACTTATTTTAGACAGAGGGGAAGGAAGGGAGAGAGACAGAGAGAAAAATGTGTGAATGCCTCTCACATGCCCCCTACTGGCAACCTGGCATGCAACCCAGGCATGTGCCCTGCCTGGGAATCAAATCAGTGATCCTTTAGTTCGCCGGCCTGTGCTCATTCTGAGCCACACCAGCCATGGCTGAAGTCCATATTATGGGGGACCTGGATATACATACAAGCACTGTTATCTTTTGAAGTCCCTCAGCTAGACATGCAGGCAATTGAACATTGAAGAAAAATGTCCCCATGTGCCCTCTGCTCAGATACCCAGTCCATAAATGCTTTGGAAATCCACGTAGGTTTTCAAGGTAGGCTATTTATATTGGGGCTTCAAAAAGATCTTTAAGGAAAAGCACCACACTTCTGGCAATACCCACTCTCCTGCCCTTCCCACCATCATTTCCATCACTCCCCTTTTACCAAGTTTTAACTCAATATCAAACAACAGTGAAATAAATAATGTCAAAACTTGGTGGCTAAAGAAAATTAACTCTCAAACACTTAAAGTTTACCACCTAAGAAAATATATAGTTTATTTGTTGCAGAATTGTCTAACCTGTGGTTCTCATCCCAGCATTACATCAGAATCACCAATGCCTGAGTTTCACTTCCAGTGGACTACATCAAACTCTCTAGGAAAAAGCCAGAAATCTTCTCTTCAGAGATCTCCAGGTAATTCTACTGTGCATCCAGGGTCCAGAGCCATTGAAGCTGCCTCTGGCTATAAGATGATTGCAGATCATTTAAACAGGACGGCAAACCCTGATGCAGGGCATGAGTACACACAGGCCTTTCAGGAACACACAACACTTCAAGAGAGCCACTAAAGAAAATACGCTCAGACATTAAAGAGGGAATTTTTAAAATCAAATGATTTCAGACTCAGAAAGACAAAGAAAGAAGTGGATGCTGGGTCACTACAGAAAACCAATTTTCATCTGGGAAAATAAAAGACATTCTCCCACTATGAACTAATACACGTCAAACTGACTTGAACTCCATCCCCTGGTCCTAGGATGGAATGGTGATCTGACGCTGGTCCAGCCATTCAGAGCATTTCCTTTTGCCAACCACAATAATTGTTCGGGATCCAATCAGAGCAAGTAATGCACAGTTTTGCCACAACTCTTCACAAAAAAAGAGTGCTCTTTCTTATGAGACTGGAATATGAAAAGATGTGGGCACAGTTGGTAAAGCCTACGTTTCCAACGTAAGAGAAAACCAACCTGAGAATAAATCCAATAACGAGGAAGAATAGCTGAGAGAAATCTAAAAGAGAACCCAGGACCTGATTATATAACTTGGGTCCCTGTATTGGGCTGAACCTGAGATTGAATCTGCAAGTTTTCAATTACGAGAGAGTCAAAAAATTTCCTATTCAGTGTGTTTAGTAAAGGTCTTTGGTAACACAAAGAAATCATACCTAAGTGAAACACACTCCCACCTACACATCAGACAACTTTTCTCCTTTTTCTCTCTTATACTGTTCCCATTCCCAGCATAAACACAGGACATCATTTACATGGAGTCCTGTACTCACACTCATAGACATGGAATCATGAACCAACTCATTTGCTCTCCAGTCTCATTAGCCCTTTAGTCCCATCTAGTGGCATGATAAGTGGGCCTAGGAAGGTTATCCCATATTATTGCACAAAAAATACAGCTTGACTGGAAGAGAATCAGGCTTATCAGTTGTTCCTATCATCAAAGATTTTAAGACATAGCTTCACCAGGAAAATAAGTACAAAGACATATAATAGGAACACTACTAGACTACTATATCAAACTACTGAAACCTAAAGACTTAGAAGAAAATCTTCAAAGCAGCCAGAGAAAATACACATAACCTTCAAAGAAAACCTAAGAAGATTTATAGCCAATTTCTCAACAATAATAATGAATGCCAGAAGAAATGAAATATCTTCAAAATGTTATAATAAATTACACCTATAAATAGACTAAAAATATATATACCTAAATCTAGCAGTTTAAAAATCTTTCTTAGCATACACCAAAGAGGAAAGCAATGAAAGAAACAAAAGTGAAATGTATCTGACCACATAAAAAGTACAAATGTATAAATATTTATTTAAAAATTAATATTATTGAAATATAAAAAATATTTTCAAACTAAGAAAAATATAATCTCTTCATTGTATAAGAGATAAAGCTATTATCCTTGAGAGATCCTTTACAAATCAATAAGAAGAAATGCAAGCCCCCTAACATTATAGTAAGCAAAGTATATATAAATGATCCATAAATACACAAATATAAATGTTTGATAAATATAAAAAATATTTAGCTTCATTACTAAGAGTAAAAACCCACCAAAAGTAGGTTTTTCAGTTGATCAATATTTAAAATTTTAATTAGAAAATATTATAATCAGAGTATATTATAATATTTCAGCTATGAAATGATCAATATTTAAAATAAATTTAATATTTTGTTTTCAAAAAAGACTCCTCACACTTCTGGAGGACGATTTAAGAGTATATATACATTCATGCACTCTCTGGGGACCACTGTGTAGCACACATGAAAAAACATCTAAGACATGTCCTTTTAACGATTAGTTATACTCCTAAGAATAAATTGTTAGTCAATAATCAAAAAAAAATGAAGATTCAGCTATAAAAAGTTAGACTTTCTTCTTTTATATGAATAAGAATTTAGATACAACCTAAGTCATCAACAACAGGAGTTCTTAACATAATAAAATATACTCTGATTATAATATTTTCTAATTAAAAAAAGCACAGTATTATTCCTTTTTTCTAGAAGATTTTTATAGGAGCTATATCACACTTAGTAAGACAGCACAAATTATAAATACGCTATCTTGAACTCAATTTATTGCCCCTCAAGATTTGTTCAACGCCATTGGCTTCCCAAGGTTAAAAATCCCAACTGGAAAGTAACGTAACCAACTTGAGGGAGTTCAGGGGTAAAGGTTTTGCATGCAAAACAGCAGGGGACATACTGAGAACAGAAAGACTCTTTGATGACTCTCAAATCACATTCCACAAGTTCTATTCAGATAACTGGGAAGCCCCCAGTATAAAGGCTGGACATTCGGAGAGGGACAACGTGAGTCCAATATGCTCTTGTCTTACATCCTACATTTCCTTTCTATGAGTAACTCTGGTGAAGAAAGAAATAACACCTAGACTTGCAATGATTAAGAGATCATCCAGGAATCCAGTACCATTGCCAATTCATGCAAAGAATCCTTAAGAAGAGTTTCAAAGCATCATCTGTGTTTACGCCATAAACGGACCATCTTCTGTTACTCAGTCAACACCTGAGATATTCTCATCAGTTTTCCTTGAAAGAAAATCCATTTGAGTCTCCTTTCAAACATGAAATCCCCTCTCCATCTCATTCCAAATCTAGGTAGCCTTCTGTTGTGATAAGATTAATAATGAATGGTGACAATAAGGCAACAAAGGATAAGACTAAAACTTCCTTAATCAGAATACAGAAAAATTTATTCAAATTATGACCAGGTAAACATTGGCTTTAGCATCCTTTTAGAAAAATGCATGCTGGCCAGGTAGCTCAGTTGGTTAGAGTGTTGTCCTGATATTGCCAAGGTTGCAGCTTCAGTCTCCAATCAGAGCACAAATACGAATCAACCAACGAATGCGTAAATGAGTGGAACAACAAATACATGTCTGTCTCTCTCTGAAATCAATGAAAAAAAAAATGTCCTTGGGTGAGAATAAAAAATAGTGCTAATTTCCAGTTATGAAATAAATAAGTCATAAAGATGCAATGTACAGCACAGGAATTTATTCAGTAATACTGTAGTAACACCATACAGTGACAGATGGTTTACTAGACTTACCATGGTGATCACTTCATAAGGTATATAAATGATGAATCACTAAATTGTACACCAGAAACTAATAGAATATTGTATGTCAACTTTCTTCTTTAAAAGGGGTTTAGAATAGTATCTTTACAGAGATTGTTTTAATCAACGACTTTGTACTAAAAATTCCCTTAGCTGCTAAACTTGCATGTAGAAATCCTTTCTGGGAAATTTTTGCTTCATACACATGCCTAGCCCAGAAGCGGCCACATTAGTGACTTCACGCCCTCCAGGAGTAAGCACATCACTCAAATAACCCAGTAAATCCCTTCCCTGGAATGTCAGGACTTGGCGGAAAACAGTTTGTAGGTAGTGTCTGCCTCAGTGACTGATGGTTTAGGATGGGAACCAGGGAGCTTTCAGCAGCCATGAAAAGAAGCCGTGCCCAATAGGAACATGCAGTGACACAGAGAAAGGGGAAAGAACCTAATGGCATTTGGCCCGTCCTTGAGGCCCAGCTTGCAGGTACATCCTGTCAATAAAGTCCTGGCCATTCTTACAGTTACATCCTATCAGTAAAGCCCCTACCTGGCTCAAGACGCTTCACGTCAAATTTCTACCACTTGTACCTGAAATACTTCTAACCAATTCATCATTTTTGCCCTGCAAATCCTCTCACCCAGTTCTCTTCTGCTCTTAATTATCACCAACTCAAATTGCATCTCCTTTGAGACAGCCAATTCACATTTTGTTAAAAAGCAAACAAAAGAATGCAGATCCTATGTCATCATGATGAACCTCAAGTTTATGTTCAGAGTATCTCATTAAATTGTTATTTTGTAGCATCCGGTATCACTCAAAACAAAGACCTCAGCTGAGATTTAAGTGTTCTGATACAGCATGTAACAGTAATCTTTTCAAATGTGCTCTAAACTGAATTCATTGCATTTCTTATAAAATTTGCTGTTTAATTTTCAATAGGTAAGTTCTTACTTTCTTTCTAGTTACAGTACCTGATATTTTTCTAGCACTTAAAATTTTGCAATGCCTTTCACATCAATCACGTTTAAAACTCTCAACAGCCATGTGAAAGGCAGAGTACATATTGTTTGCATTTTGACACTCCCTGTGGTAAGCTAATTGCAATTCACAGCCCCAAAATCTCAGTGACTCAAATGATCCAAGTTTATTCTTTGCTGATGTTGAGCCTAATGCAAACCAAGCAGCTTGCAGGGATGCCCTTGTGAGGTCATGATCATCAACATCCACACAGCAAGAAGAAAGAGCATGAGAAGGGACACAAGACACTCCACCTCTTCATAAGTGACACACATCAATTCCACTAGAATTCCATTGGCCAGAATTAGCCACATGGTCTCGGATGACAAGGAAGGAGAAATATAGGCCTGGGTTGAGCAAAAGCTTCCCAGAAACAAATCCACACTATGAATGAAAGCACGGATTTTAGGTATTCAGGTAGCTACCCCCGTCATGGTTTGACGGGTGAAGGCAGTGAAGACCACATAGAGCAGGAACTGCAGCAGAGAAGTTACTCCAGCTCCAATCCTACATTCGGTGGTGCACTCTCCTCAGAGCTAATGCTAAAGTAAGTCACAATGCCCTGCATTTGAAGTTGACACTCGTTATCCGTGCATCTTTCCTTCTTCCCACCGCACTCATTTAGTTTTTCTTTAGAGACCCTTTTTCAAAAAATCATTTTAGTATTTGTTTTTTCCTGACTTCCCTCCTTTCCCACTCCTGTCTTGCTCCACTACATTAACTGTAATCCCTCTATTTTTTCATTTATTATTATTTATCTATATTGCAATGTACTTTGTAAAGGTCCATATCCCCTAGCAGGACATGTGCACCTTGAAAGGAATCTCACTCTTTATGTGTCTGGTACACAAATGGTGATCAGTAAATGTTTGGTGATGGAGGAAAGACTTCCTTCACATCCAAGTTTATTTAGCATTTTGACTTCTCTCTTACAGATCAAAACCCATTTTCCTCCATTAAGAGGGAAAACCAAAAACAGGAGCCACAGTACACATTACAGATATGAAAACACAAACTTGGGTTCTCCTATACTAATGCATTTGATTATTATCCTTGTTCAGCAGTATCAGCAGTCCCCCTTTTAAAAGTGTTTGTTTAATCCTACCATTCAGTGGCCTCAGGAGTGAGGGCGTCTGCATTAGCTCAGAGTTGTCGCTTGGATGAGCCTTAAATCTTCATGTTTTTTGACACTGTGCTGAATCAAAGTCTTTGATTCAGGAAATCTGCGTACTCTGTGGAATAAGGCTGAAGCAATTAATCAAATATTTAATTATATCATAACAGAACACAGTTATCAAGCTTTTAACTAACAATGGTAAAGAGTCTCCAATGACCCAGGCAACAGAAGACACTAAGACACAAAAGGCTGTTTACACCTCAGTTCTTCTAGTCTCAACAGAAACGTGTGAAAGAGTCTCGGATGGGTCAGAACCAAAAGGCTGAGATTCCAGCAGACTAGCACTCCCTTTCCTGGGAGAATTCCTAGTCAGAGGGCCAGAGGTTCCTCATCACTGATCCAGACTGACCTGCAATTTTTACCACCTTGCACACTCTGAAACAGAGCTGCTCAGCCCTTCCCCGCCAGCCCTTTGCCTTTCTCACACCTGGAGTCCATGGTCAACAATTGAGAGAGCATCATCCTGACATTTTTAAGCACAGTGTCTTGAAGGGCACGCAGCACCAAAAGAAACCATCTTACTCTTGGTTGATCATAAATAAATTCAGAATCCATAGGATGATGCAAAACTTCTGTTTTCTGTTCTTGTCATGTCTGTCTCACATGGGAATCCAGAAGTCTCCCCTTCATGGTTTCTTTCGCTCCTTTACAATCTCCCGTTTAAACCCAAAGTCCTGGTTCATTTTGCTGCTCTCCTTCTGCCCAAGGACAGAGAGGCAGATGCCCGTGCTCCTCCTGGCAAAGTGGGGCTGGACATGCACAGTCTTTAGAGCAGAGTTCCTACGGGATAGCCCACCTCCTCTCTCACTAACACTGAGAGCATGCCGTGCAGCTCTAATGGATTTCTATGCTTAAGCAACCCCTTCACACCAGCACAAGAGTGGGAAGAAACCCAGGTGACAGAGGGACGAAGGGCCCCAGTCTGCCACAAAAGCTTGCCTAACCTTTTTAATCTGGGGCGGAACACAGTTATTCTAGACAATGTAACCCTCTGTCTCACATATAGCCCACACCCACTTTTTCAGATCAAGAAGAATTATCTCTGCCTCCCAATAAATGTGTCAAGAGTTGTCTACCAGTGATAGTTAAGATTTAAAGTTAAAGCTTAATTCTCAAGAGGTCGGAAAACTGTAAAGTATCACACAGTAAATTATTGTTTCAATTTTTCACTCCTTCCCTATGAAAACATTATCTACCACGCCCTCTGCCATGTGATTCTGCAGGGCCACCAAGTGGAATACATAAAATACGAAACACTACTTACAAGCCGGTCGTGTGGCTGCTTCAACCAATGGAATGTGGTGAAAGAGGCAGCATGTTGGTTCTAAACAGAGAGCTTAAGAGACATTGCTTAGACCCTTAATATTGTTTAGTTATTTACTTATTTTTAGAGAGAGGGGAAGGGAAGGAGAAAGAGAGGGAGAGAAACATCAGCGTGTGGTTGCCTCTCATGTGCCCCATACGAGGGACCTGGCCCACAACCCAGGCAAGTGCCCTGACCCAGCAGCCCTCTGGTTCACCGGTCTGCACTCAATCTACTGAGCTACACCAGCCAGGGCTAGACCCTTGATATTAAGCCCCTACCATAAGAAAAACATATCACATATGGTGGCTCCTCCTTTAGCTTGTGTCCAGAAATGAGAAGACAAAAGGAGGTGAGTCAAACCAAGCCAAACACAGCCAAACCCAGCAGAATCACAGACAGCCTGCAGCCCTCAAGTAACATGAGCAGTAAGTAAAGACCTCTTGTAGTAAGTCACTGAAATTTTCAACTTGTTTATTGCTACAAAGTTAACTAATACACACGCTTTCAAAAGTGGCACAATCTAGTCGCAGTTTGCCTTTCCAATTTCATCTGCCATCCCTCTTCCCTCCACAAACAATATTTATGACAAACAGGTTAGTCCCTAAGTGTATCCTGTACTTTTCTATCTCCATAGTTTGCTCATGCAAACCCACTAGCCTAGAACACACACGGTCTAGTGGAAAGAGCATAGGCCTTCAAGTCGGGTAAACCAGGGTGTGAAACCGAGACCATCGTTCAAATAACTACGTGTTCTCTGGGCCACAATACCTCTGTCTGTATGGGTTCGGGTGTGCAGGGGAGGGCAGGATGAAAAAAGCAGAAGCATAGACTTAAAATTGAGACCATCTCATATTCTCTGATAATAATAATGTGGAGTTAGTGACTTTGAGCCTTAGTTTCCTCACCTATAAAATGGTGATCGTGTGGTTGGTAGGCTGATTAAGTGACATAGAGTTGGGGCAGTGCTTGACAGTGCCTGACACTCAGTAGGTCCCAATTAAATTGCTGTGGACTGAAATTTTTAAGTAAATGGATAGATGGATGGATAGATAAATAGGTAGATAGATGATAGATAAGTAGAAGATAGATAGATATTAAACCAAGAGACAGCATAAGCCAATTTTAAGTTGTCGGATTAATATAAATGCATTTTCTAAATTGTGCCATGTAGGAAATTCATTTTGTTCAGGATATTAAAATGTATTTCTTGAGAAAAGTGTCCCATAGTTAATTAAGTTAGAAAATCTTGGATAAAGTACCTCCCTTTGGAGGCTGATAGTGCACATTAACAATTAAAGGTCTGAGAATTCACATGAGAATTAACCCTATTTACCTTAACGTAGTACCTTCTGAAGTCGACCATCCACTCTTTCCCCTGCTGGAACGCCCATTCACATCCAGGGTTCTGAACATGGTTTGTGTCTTAGTCTGCTCCAGCTGCCATAACAACACACCAGAGACGGAGTGACTTACCTACAGGAATGTATTTTCTCACAGTTCTAAAAAGCTGGAACTCTGAGGTCAGGGTGCCAGTGTGGTTGGTTTCTGGTAAGGCTCTCTTTCTTGCTTGAAGATGGCTGCCTGTCCCATGTGGCAGAGACAGAGAGAGAGAGAGAGAGAGAGAGAAGGAGAGAAAGAGAGATCTTCTTCTTACATGGCCATTGATTCTATCAGATGAGGGTACCAGGCTTGTTACCTCACTTAACCTTAATTACCTCCTAAAATGTTCATCTCAAAATGCAGCCAAATTGGAAGTTAGGGCTTCAGTATATGAATTGTGGGAGTGGGGATGCAGTTCAATCCATTACAGTTTGAAAAGTACTGGTAAAATTAGGAGTACGATAGGAGTGTACTAGGGGTGAATTTCGTCTGTGTTGGTGGAGACAGGAAACACTTTACTGAGGGGTTAGAACTGAAATTCCTCTGGAACCCAGGGAGGATTTAGCAAGTTACTTGAGGGATCTGTAAAATGGTCCATTTTAAGTTAACACCCCTGACAAATTTCAGGAGTATGGGCAATTTGCTGGCAGGTGGAACAGATATGAGGACCATGGGTGAAGCCTCCAAATATTAAAATCTGACTCATTCAACAACCAGTCTGTGTATGTACCTCTTCCCACAAACTTCCTATATTACCCTACTACAAAGATTTAGGAAGAAAGATTTACTCCATCATAATTATTTGGGAGGCTACCAAATGTAGAAAGAGGAGGCAATTTTATGAATTTATGACCCCCTTTTGAGCTCAAGCCAACTCCCTGCCAAAACATCTCCTGTTTAGAGAAGACAAATGTGAGAAAAGAGTCACATAATGAACTTAAATAATGGCAATAACTCAGCTCTGTGGAACAAAGACCAAGAGCTAAGGCAACTGCAATCTTTCCATTAGCTTCTCTCTGTAAATGGTTAACATGATTAATTCCAATGCTTTATTCACACAGAATTCTAGCCAAAACTACCTTGTAGATATGTAAACTTAATGCTGACACATCTCCTGATTTTTCAAGTACAGCTGGAAATCTGGACTTTTATATAAAATCTCATAACCTTTGTTGGCAACTAACTAAACATTTTTAAACCCTCTCTATATAGACATATTCTCCCATTCCCCACCCCAAAGCATATAGACTCACACTTGCAGGACTGGTCCAGCCCACAGATCACCAGTTTTTAACCTGTGACATATGCAGTAAATACTTGTTGAATGAAGACATTAAAGCTATCCCAAAATACCTACTTCTCTCCCTCCAAACAAGAGCTACTTACCAGAAGAGTCCTGGTATTTTGAGACGAACAGCTGGGATTGTCAGAATGGTACAGCATTAATTTTTATCTTTGCTCTATAAAGAGAATTGACCACTAAGATTTATGGAAATGTCGGAGAGAAGTTGCCATCAAATATTATTTCTTCTCTGTTAAACCAATACTTTGTACAGAGCCCAAGGCCAGATGTCGTTACAAATGAAATAGGCATGAACTTTCACTAACAGATTCAATGTCAAATTGGAAACATTACCACTCTTTCCATGTTCTTGATGAATATTACTTCAAGATGATGACATTAAGTCATGCATAAAAAGTTATGCATACAATATTTTGTTATTGAGATTTAATTGTGGGATGTGTTGCATTTAAATACATATCTCTCACAACTAACCATGGTTTTTGTTTGTTTTTTATCTCATATGACTTAATCTCAGGAGAGGCTATCTTCACGGGGAAGAAAGAAACTGCTACCAGAGTTTGAAGGGCCCATTAAATTCTGGTTTTCCTCTGCAAAGCTATTTCCTGGACTACTTGCTCCATTGCTATCCCTCACATCGCTTTCACCAGAAGAGAAAAAAAAAAATTCAACATTGACAAAATGCATTCTGTCCATTTCTTGAAGAATTAACTTTAGGAACATCTTCCCCCTCCCTCTTCACTACTACATGCCTGACCCTCCACATCCTCTTTCCCTTTACCCCTACACACACTGCTTGGCCATGGTACTTGCCACAAGCTGAGCTGATTAGATGGTTTAGCCCTGTAACTGGAACTGTAATCTAAGAAACAGTCTGAGCCCTTCTGAATGCAGGAGACAGGAGATGAGCATCTGAGGTGCCCCCCCTCCACTAGCCTAAGAAAGAGAAGATGATACAGAGTGATAGAGCAACTTTGGAGACAGAGAGAAAGTTCTGGAACTACTGTTCGGGTTTGCAATTGCATGTTAGCACTCCTCCCTTTGGGCTCCTTGAGACGCCCCCGTGCCTTTATAATAAATACTCCTCATCTTCCTTTTCAAAGCCAGTTCAAATCTGTTATTAGAAACCCAGGAATTCAAAAGTGGTTCTATTTTGCAGACCTTACCAAGTCCGATCTAGGATGAGATACAATTTAAAAACTAACCAGTCGCCTTGCCACTTTCAAGGTGGCTGATTGGAAAATCAAATTTAAGGTGTGTCTTCGTCCCAAATCTGGATACATTTTTACGAAGAAAGTGAATAGCAGTGCCACATGTTAAACAAGGACCTCCCCGTTGCCAGCCCTTGCACGCACAGCACTGCACTAACAGACACGGAGCCGCAGAGTCTGATGGTTGTGCCGCAAAGCGAGGAACTGCAGCAAAAAGGCAGACAGAAGGTTTGAGTCCACCTTCCGACGGGTTCAGCCGAAATGGGAAGCAAGGGAGCCAGACGGCATCCATTTAACTTAAGGTCATCATGGCAACTGTACCAAAATTTGATAATGAAACCTTCCTGTGATTTATTCCGTGTAAGAGAATCCCTACCTCGGTCTCTCTCTGTTGGTCCCCAACCTCACCCCCACCCCCACCAGAGCTTCAGATTTTTACTTTTAATTTCATCCAACTCCACTCTTAGCTTTATAATGACATTAACTGTTCAATATTTAATAAACCAATTAATTAAATAACATTTATTATGCTGTAGGACAGTAGTTCTCCTATTTTAGTATGCATCAGAATCGCCAGGGGAGCTTGTTAAAAACTCCAGGCACCCACCAACCCAGAGATTCTGACTCAGTAAGTTTGAGGTAAGGAGCGAGAATTTTATTTTTAACAGTCCTGGTGCATATGAATACATTTTGGGGAAACACATAATCTAGGGATACAGAATTACGAGACTATATTCTCTGTAGATGATAAATAAAAGTAGCAATAGAGTATAAACCCCTGGTCTAGTATTTACTAGCTGTGTGATTAGGGACAAGTTATTAAATGCTCCATGACTCAGTCTTCTCATCTGTAAAATGAGAAGAATAACAACATTTGAGTCATAGTGTTATTGTGGACATGGAGGTGATGTAAGTAAAATTTGTATCTCAATCTACCTTTCCTGGGACTCTCGCTGATTCTAGATACCTCCTGCAACCGGGGAAGAGGGTCAGGCTGTGTTAAAAGAATTTTCCTGGAAAACTCCAGGAAAGCAAATATATATATATCCCTGTTCATCTTTGTACTGGGAAAGAAAGGGACAAGAGTCTGAGGTAAAATAGGTGTGAGGTGAGACGCCTGCCCTCCAAGTCTTCTCAGAGCGACACAGTAACCATGGAAGGTAAACAAGGACGGACACTGCTACTGAAGTGACCAAAAAGCATCCCTTTGGACAAGTGAGGCTTTCCCCCCTAAATGGTCCTGTATGTGGGACCATTTACAATATGCATACAGATCTCACTGTTCAATTTTTTTTAATGGGTAGCTGTCGGTCACTGACCTTCACCGGCCCAGGGTGACCACCTTATATCAAGTGCTTGCTACAACACAGCTGAGCTGAGCGATTTTAATGAGAAATCTGGTCCTGCTGGATTGCTGTTCCTGGGCCACATCTTGTCAGCAATTCCTCAGGAAATTATTCAACCATCCCCAATTGCAAAGAAACAGATGGCGTGCTGGAAAAAAATACTCTGAAGTGTATGTGTTAGTAAAAACCAAATTTAAGGACACGAAGGCCAAGGATGATACAAACACTAAAAATACTGCCCCCTCCCCCCAAAAAAATGGACTTGCGGATATTTTTGTTTTCCTAGCCCTTTGAACTGTGAACTATCCCAGTCACTGGCTTACACTCTATGGAGGGATCTGTTTGACTTTCCAGAATCATTTAACATAGGCAGCTTGTTTTAATAATACAGAATAATACCAATCAAATGCTCTCATGGAAGATCTCATGGAAGATCAAGTTTTAAAATTTGTATTAATGCCCTGCCACTCTATTATTCCAACTGCCCATGAAGAAATGCTCAATTATTATTAAAAATTATCATGGCACCTGAGAAAATAGCAGTGTAACCCTCATGAATATTAAATCTTTTCATAATGATCAGTGTTATTACCATGAATACTAAATGTTATGAATTCATTGCAGATTCATAATGCTTAGTGTGAAAACTTGGCCTTTAACCAGAAAGCCTGAATTATACTTGGCAAATACTTGAATCGATTTTAGTTATAACAACAGGAAAAGGAAAATGGATAAATTTTTGACCATCAGTCTCAGAGGCCAAAGGGTGTTAGGAATCTTGCGAAAGGAAGGCCAGTTCCAATTTTCAAACATATCACGTGAAAGTTTGAACCTTTTTCAGAGTTCCCCTCTGTGCTTAGTTATATCCCAATGAAAGCGAGTCAGAGAAGTGTCAGGAATGAGAGACTAGCACATTCGGTTATCAATCTGTGGCTGTACATACATGGCATTAACTTTCAGAGATTAGCGCTACAGTGCATCATGGGAGTGATTCTGACCCTAGAAGAAATTTAGGCAAAATAATAATTACACAACAGAGTCTGTAGTTACTAGAAACTAAGCCAACTTACAGTCCTCACATCTCTCACTGAGGTGGGAAAGCCCTACCCCCACAAAAACAAACATCAGGTGTGCGGGTCATGGTTCACTGATCCCAAACCTTCGGTTGTATGTTTTTACAGTTGCCTGACATTCAGGCAAATAAAATGGAATGATTGATTCTCAAGACATCCTAAGAGCAGAGTAACAGACAGAGGTTCAGGGAAAATAGATCTTAATGAAAATCTGATGGGAAAGTGGATCTCTCTCAGGGGGGTTCCCACTGAAAACCTGTTGGGCAGCTTATAATAAATGGAAAGCCCTGCGTTTCACGAGCATCCCTTAAAAGGGTCATTTATAGCTCTAACTGGGTAGGCCTCCCCTTCATGCTGGGTGATCAAAAACCATAGGAACCAGGCTTTAGAGTTTGCATTGAAGGGAAGAAGCTCAACTCACAATTTTCTCCCCAGAAAATACAAGGTCTGTGTTTTTATCCCTGGACTGTAATTTTATCCCTTGTTCAAGCTCCATCTAAATTGTCCTGTAAAATATCCTAAACATCCTTAAGAAGTGGAGGAAGTTCTGATTGATAGACAGATTTAAGCATCTCATAATCTTCTAAAACATTATTTTACAGTCCTTAATGATAATTCTTTAAGGTGATGGGGAACAGGGGCCAGATGCTAATGCTGCCTCCGGGAATTCCTATGAAGTGATAGGATGGCATTGAGACTGCAAAACAGCAGGATTTAACTAAACAGAACATCAATCAGTAAAGAACAGCATGGTGTGCCTGGAATCCATTCAGAATGTCCTCAAGGCAGATTCCAAGATCATTTTTTCTCCCTAAATTTTAAGTCTCATAAGTAATGTCTTACATTCCTCCAGTAATTTCTCAAGTTATGTAATCATGGCCAGCCAAGTGGCTCCAGAGAGTTACTCAGCTAATAATCCACTGGAAAGATAATTACTCTGCATTCCTCCCACATTCACCCAGGTTCCTTCAGTGTCTTCTGACTCTCCTTGATTTCAACAATATAGAACAGCTTCAGAGTCTGAGGGTCTCAGATTAGAAATGCAGACAAAAATTATTCATAAGTTTCCAGAAAACCATGCATAATATTTCTAAGTTCAAAAATAGCCCCTACTTATTTATCAAGGCTAGCAAACTGTAAAATTTTAAAGCTATACCAAGGGCAGAGAAAAATTTCAATATTCCAGTTTAAATAAATCAGATGAGAGAGTGTGGCAAAACAAAAAAAAAAAGATATAATTTTGAATCTTGGGCCTTTCGTGTAAAGTAACAGATTATATTTTATAAGGATTGAGTGAAAGAGATTCGTAAAACATCTGGCACAGTGACCAACATCAAAATTTGGCTTAATAAACATTTATTTTCCATGGGATTAGAGTATCTCACACGTGTGATTTCTCTGTGTATCTGCAGAGGCCTGGGACAAAGCCAGCCATATTCCGTATGTCTTCTATTTATAAAGGCCACTCATTCAATGAGAGCTTTTCTTCTTCATCAGAGATTGCAAGCAACAGATGCTTGCTCAAGGATGACAATTGGAAGGATATGAAAAAAGCTCGAGGAGAGGTCTTCTGACTACCCAGCGACTCAGAAGTCTACTCTGCTGCTCTCATTTTCTCTCTGAAGCCAATTGTCCTCTCTTCCCTGCTTCTATTTGTCCCTTACTCTCACCTACTTACCTCTGAGAGCCATCTTTCTCTATTTGCTAACTGAAAATGTACTGTGTCACTGCCCTATTGCTTGCTTTATGATTTCTGCATTCCAGCATGCACCATCCTATGAGTACACACCCTGTGTCTTGGACATCAGACTCCAAGAGAGAGAATACGGTTTGTCTCTGACAAATTAGATGTATCTCTGGAACAAGAGGTTGTGGCAGGAGTAGGAAACAGGAGAGGCAGCTGTATCGTGAGGTCCACAGCCCATCCCTTCAGCAAATGCTGTGAATGGGGTCAGTTCCAAAAGAAGAAAGGGTAAACTGGGCAGGCACCCCAAAGCAGACCAACTTCTCTGTAAGACGTCCTTCATCTTCCTGTTTCTTGTTCATCGAGAGCCTGGAGGCACTGCTGAAGCTACAGCACAGTGCTGTTGGCCAATGGCCATGTGTGACTATCATGGCTCTCAACAACTAGAGCTTGAGCCACCTCGAAATTCTGGCCCTGAACAATGATGGGAACTTTCCACCCCTTCCAGAAACAGAAAGGGGTACCAGTCGACTACCTTCCCGATTTCTTATCCCACCCTAGTCACTGCCATACACAGACTATACACAACCACCACGTTCCACAGATCTACCCACAACTCAGCCTGTCAACGAGCCTGCTCGTGCTCCCTTGCCTGTCCTCCCGAAATGCACTCACTTCTCCCTCCCTTCTTGCTTTCCACCTGCTCTCCTTTCAATACCCTGTATCCTTCTTTCTTTTCCCTTAATTCCAGAACAAAGTTTGCAACTGTAAAGAATAATAAAATCAAATGATAATGGCTGGGTTTTATTGATCATTATCTAATGGGTGTCAACATGCTTGAAATGCAGAAGCAAGAAAAAGTCACCTTTTTAAGTTTGTTCTAAATCAGCTTCACTCTGGTGCTAAGCTCCTCACTAATCAATGTTTCAATGTTGATAAACTAAATTTCGGACATATTTAGGGAGGCTGTCATTCTCCAGGGGATTATTCAATAGTCACAGAGGGCATATCTAATCCTTAACATTAAAGAAAGAGGCAACTTGCCTTCAGACCTTCAGGAGTGTCTTTGAGATGTTCAATATCCAAGATACACACACACACACAGGCCATCTGAAGGCAAGTGTTTCCTCTGCCTCCTGCCAAGCTCAGGTGCAGGATCTCTGCTATGGCTGGGGACCTACAGATTTTTCAGACATTTTTCCTGCCATTCCCTTCTGGGGTACAACCATCTAGGGACAGTAGTGAGGAAATCACTCTCTCCTTCCAGGGTCAAACCATATCTATTTCCTCCAGTCCATGGGGCCTCCTCCCTCTCAGATGATCCATCCCTGCAGTGAATCTAGATTTTCAAAAACAAGGAACTGATCAACTCCCCTTGAGGGCAAGAAATGTCCAACTTCTGGAACTCTAAGCGTGTTTACTCTATGGAAGATCAAAAAGAGAAAAACGCCTCTCGTTTATTTTCCGGTTCTCCTGTAACTGTGAAAATAGGGCAGATATTAATATCACTTGCTTTAACAACTTCCTACAAGTGAAAGTTTTTAAATGATGGCTCGGGGCCTCTCCCCAGGCGGCAGATTCCAGGGTCCTTCTCCCAGAAGCTGATAGTGAATATTTTGACCACCTAGTTGGTCAAAATATTAGGGGTCGTGGAAAGGAAGTATTTCAGACACTGATCAAAAGGCCCTAAGGATGTCCTCAGGCAGCTGAAAATACAGTGGTGATCACACAGACTTCTGAGTCTGACCCTCCATTTCTTTACCATTAAGTAGTAATCATAGTTCATAGGGCTGTTGTGAGGATTGTGACAACACTTGAAAGTGTAGCTTGTATTCTATTGGGCCTGAGGTGACCTCAGAGCAATGCCAGGGGTTCCTGAAAGGAGTTATACACAAAGTTTATTGTGCTCAACAGTGTGGGAGCCACCTCATCTTGGATTCCAAGGAGTCAGTATGTCTTTCTGCAAAATAGAGTTTAAATCATCTCCCCTTGAGTAGCCAGTTTGCAAAGAATGCTAATTGGAGCAGGAAAAAATAACAAGGTTAAGACAAAAGATAAATACATCTTGAGTTGAAGAGATGGACCCCACTGGCTCGGCCAGGAAGTCAGAGACAGTATTTTGCAAAGTATAACATCCATCTATCCCCCACCCCACCACCTCTTATCAGAGGCAGCAATGGGTCAAGAGATCACCCCAGGCCAGAGTGTGGGAACCAATGTCACTCATGGAAGCATATGATGTTTGAATAACTGAGGCAAAGGGAAACTTTTCTGTGTAAACACAGGTCTGAGAAGCAAGGAAAAGGCAAAAAAGTGAAGTCCCTGGAGTTGCCAGGGAAGAACTAAAGACAAAGGAGAGTCCGGAAATAAAGATGATATGGAGAGATCAGGGAGAGGAATGTTACTTACACTCCATACATAAATGCAAATCTTTCAGGAATAATAGTAATTCTAGGACTACCGATAAAATTAAGCTAATATGTGCTTCTTATGTACGGGGTGAAATTTTAAACATATTTTACATATTTCAATGCTTTTATTTTCACAATACCCTATGAAGTAATTGTATCATTCTCTGCATTTTACAGATGCACAAACTGAGGCACCAGAACCTGCCAAGATGACAGAGCCAGGAAGTAACAGAGCTAGAATCCAAATGCAAGAATCCTGACATCAGAGTCCACACACTCACCTGGTTGTTATGATGCCATGTGCTCCTTCAGGTGTTTTAGATATGCTAACTCGATACTCACAGCCACCTGACTATACAGGTGCAATTATGACTCAATTAGAAATCTACAGATATTGGTGCAAAAAATACACTACTCAAAGACCATACTTAGGTCTCATAGATAAGAACAATCTCACAACATTCATCAATTAATTCTCAGAGTCTTGAAGCATGAAGCAGAAATCCCAGGTCTGATCATCTCCATGCTATAAGAGATGTACACGTCTAGTCCATGTCATCATTAGATTATGCTCATTAAGGATCGCCACCAATGACTTTGTGAGGAGGAACACGAGACTCAAATGAGCCTCACTGAAGAGCATTTATTCAGTAGTTTATTATATATAAGATAAATTCAGTTTATATATATAACATATATATGCACATATATATTATATTTCTGTTATATATGTGTACATACATGTACACACATATATATGTAAGGTAATCAGTATGTACTTACAGAATTTAATCTGAGCTCTGAATATGTTTAAAAAATAAAAACAGCAACAATAACACACACACACACACACTGAGCACAGGATCTAAACCTCTGAACATGGTAGGAGAAATAAGCAAACCAACATTTGTTAAATGCTTAATTCTGTATTGAAAACTACTTTAGACTCTTCATTCTGTTTTAAATTGTTTATTACACAAAACATGTATAATCTAAATCTAAGAAATTTTATTTCAAGACCAGAAACTGCCCTTTGAGGGCAAAAATTGAATAACAAGAAGAAACTATTGAAATTAAGTTATTTTAAGAAGAAACAATTCCATGTTAAGGTATAGCTTAAAAGCAGTGGAGGAGAGAGGCCAATGTGCTTTAGTGGGAGGACACAACCAGCACACTAGCTCGAGAAGTATAGCAAAGTTATGCTTTGGCCAAAGGCACTCTGGTGATGGGCCCTAACAGCCATCAAGGTCAGTAGGAGACCTGCATGTTGCTGAGACAGAACTGGGGTGATCTGCCTGAATCGGCACGAACAGATCTTCATATTGTCACGATGGGCAGATAGAAAGAAACCCATAGGAACCCAGAGGTTTCCTTCTATCAGAGGAAACGGAGTGATGCTCAGAAACTGGAAAGGAAGAATGTGTCCGCAGCAGAGCTATGATGTACCCTGACAGCTTGGAGTCTGGGTTTTCAAACTCCAGTTTCAAAAGGATATGGCCACCCTTTCAGCTGAGCTGATGGCAAGTACTTACATCCTGTCTAGGTTTCTGCTGAAACTAGATGACTTATAAGATATAATGCTGACAGTCAGGTTTCATAGCAATCATAATTCAATATTTTGATAAAGGATTTCTTTTGAACATCACCAGTGCTTCACTGGCTTAACTTTCTTATGTGGCATGGACTTGAAGGGAAGGGAAGCTAATGTTAAAAATTTATCATTTAGCCCACCAGGTAGGCATATAAAGAATACCTTTGGAGGGTCAATCATAAAAATAAGATTCTCTAAATTGTCCTTTTGTTAAATACAGAGAGGGGTCTCATTTTTATCTTTTATTAAATGTCTTGGGGTGACATTGGTTAATAGGATCATATAGGTTTCGAGCACACATTTCCTGTGACACAAGGTCTGTATGTTGCACTGTGTGCCCACCACCCAAAGTCAAGCCATCTTCCATCACCATGTATCAGGCCCCTCCCACTCCCCATGCCCTCAATCCCTTCCCCCTAGTAACCACCACACTGCTGTCTGTACTCATGAGTTTCAGTTTTATATACCACATATGAGTGAAATCACATGGTTCTTAGCTTTTTCTGACTGACTTATTTTACTTAGTATAATGTTCTCAAGATCCATCCATGTCACAAGTGGTGGTATTTCATCTTTCCTTGTGGCTGAGTAGTATTCCATTGCAATGGGATTATATCAAACTAAAAAGCTCTGCAAAACAAAAGAAACTGACAACAAAACAAAAAAAGAATGGACTAAGTGGGAGATGATATTTGCAAACAAGAGCTCAAACAAAGAGTTAATATCCAAAGTACATAAACAACTCATGAAAGTCAACACCAAACCAACAAATAATCCAATTAAAAAATTGGCAGAGGACCCACACAGACACCTGTCCCAAGAAGACATACAAGTACAAAAACGGCCAACAGATATATGAAAAGATGTTCAATTTCACTAGCTACTAGGGAAATGCAAATAAAATCTACAATGAGATACCACCTCACACTGGTTAGAATGGTTGTTATCAACAAGATAAGTAATAACAAGTGTTGGAGAGGTTGTGCAGGAAAGAGAACCCTCATTTACTGCTGGTGGAAATGTAAACTGGTACAGCCACTATGGAAAACATCCTGGAGGTTCCTCAAAAAAATTCAAAACAGAATTAGTGTGTGGCCCAGCAATCCCTCTTGTGGGTAGCAACCCGAAAAACTCAAAAGCATTTATTCACAAACATATGTGCACCCCAATGTTCACTGCAGTGTTGTTCATGGTGGCTAAGACATGGAGGCAACCAAAGTGAGGGGCCTCTTAAGTAGGCAAATGGCTCCAGACAGCATCTTGTCTGGCAGATCCAGGCAGGACAGTAAAAGAAACCAGCCTCTGTAGTCCCATGTGTGGGTGTGAATCCATCGTTGGACTAGCATGGACGTGAATCCTGACTCCATCACTCAGCTAGCATTTATGTGCTTGACCAAGTGCCTGACTTCTCTGGGCTTCTGTTCCCTTCTCTGCCAAACAGGTACAGTTACATCCATTTTGTAGGGCTTTGGGTAGGTCTTCAATCCAAACACATCTGGGTGTGGTTTTCACTGTTTCCAGAACGTTTAGCTGGGGGATCTTGTGACCAAACTTGCCAATGAACATACATCGCATGAAGCTGGGCCCACCAATTCTAACATTGGCACCAAAAGCTGAAAAGGAGAGGCTGCTTTGAGAATAATTTGTTTTTCTTGGAATTTATTTATTACTTACAACTTGAAATGCTAAAATGTTATCCCCTATTTTGAAAATGATAGAGTGCATAAAAGTCCATGTAAAAATTCTACGCACATGTCTGGCCTCATAGGAACAGAGATTCAACAAAATCTGCTTATATCTTATAAACCTTTGTTTCATGCAGACAACTAGGTACTGCTCTGTCAAGAATTTGATCATTGGATTTAAATGGTGCCTCTGAAAGAACAAGATTGTTAATTGGATTTACAATGAATTCATGAATAAATAAACATACAGCATTGATATTTTATTAGTAACTGTTAACATACATTGCAAAGAAATATGCTATATTAGATACTATTAACATTTGTAAAGTATCTAGTACAGTCCTGTAATAAAGAAGACACTCAGAAAATGATGGCTGGCCTTAGTAAATGTAAATGTCCAAAAAGCAAGAGTATAGTTAAAATAAACTGAAGGAGTGCTAGTCTGTTCTTTTGGAACATGCGTTGCCAAACTTAAGTCAAGAGTGTCTGCCTTTTCTAAACTGCAGCATTCTACCTTGCAGAGGAGGTCATTTTATATATTTATGGGGGTGTTTCGTTTTAAAGGGTTATTAGAAGAGCCACTACATCGATCGTGCACATTTTGAGTCCCTAACTGTCTTCGTTAGGGAATTTTGATGTTTCTTAACATTTTTAAGTCTTAGTCAGTATATACGAATGGATTCTCTTGGTTTCAACAGCCTATTAAAAAACACCTGATTCTGTTACTAAAAACATCGCCCCACTAGTGACTGTCTACGTTTGCTCTTCGCTAGACATCACAGTTGTCAGCTATCACTTTTCTGAATGCATCAACTGGATGGAATTCATGACTGTGAATCTCTAAATCACAATTCTCCACCTTTCACATTCAACAAATCTCTTGTCTTACCGAATTACAAATTATATCTTTCTCCTCTTCTAGGGCAAAACTTAGAAGTCTGACACCGTGTGAAACCTATGTATCTATTAGCTCTTATTTTGTATTCATCTTGCTAGTATATCAATACCTTCTGGTCTTTCTGAATCTAGAGCCTAGAACATCTCTTAGTTAAAAGTACAGTGGTGGCTTACATCTCAATATGGCATCTGCATTTCTCTCCTCTCCCTTTTGAGACACCATCACACTGATGGTGAAGAAAGAGCTAGATATAAAAATCACCCCAAAAAAATGGAATGAGAGAGGCATCACCAGTGAGCAAGACATTTTATAAAGTTTCTGCATGCCAAAAAACAGATGAACAAATCTGAAGTCTGATGGGAGAAAGATGGGGAGAACCACAACTAAGAATATCAATGAAGTACAATCAACAAGAGAACAGATTTGCTTTGGGGGACTCAGAAACAATAGATATGATTCAGGACAGGTTCCAAGTAACAGGCTTGAAAAGAGGATTAACTGAAAGTCTACAGATGGAAGAGAAAACATTCTTCCTCTCACCTACCAGCATACAGAACACTCTAAGGTGAGATATGTGTCCCCCAGAAGAAGAAAAGAAAAGAATGTCCTCTGGATATGTTGACCAAATTACCTGTGGACAAGCATGGCAGTCGGTGTAGAAATGAGCACCTCTGAGCCACTCCCTCACCATTCAGGCACTGAGGAGTCCCAGTGCAAAATCTCTGGATTCCTCCCATTTCATCAAGTCCCATTCGCATACACAAGGTTCGCGTCAATTTTTTAATGCCACCAATAATGACATTTAAGAAAAGTCGAAACATATAAAATTAAGACAAACAAAATTTTAAATGTGAATCTTGGGTAATTCAGGGAGAGAAAATGAGAGAAAGACAGATCAAAAATACCTCTAATTGGTCTTCATAGAGAGAAATGGGAAAATATTGCAACCATAAACCAAGAAGAGACTGCTATGATAAAGTGCAAAAACCAAAAAACAAACTCTCAAAAATCAAAAAATTGTTCAATTTTTTAAAAACCATAATACATTGTAATGTTAAATCAAGAAAATCTCCCAGACAGTAGGACAAAGATATTGAGATAGAAAATACTGCTATGCCTTATCTCTACATAATGTACATTTTCTTTATTTCCAATTACTAGCATCAACTTATGGACAAGCTGTAGAGTACTATATGAAAATTACTGAACAGAATATATATATTCTTAACCCTACCAATGTAAAAGGAAAGTTATAACTGCCTATGGATAGAACCGGATTTGAAGTGGAGATAGAGGTGGAGGAAAGTATGAGAACACTGATATCGTTATCTTCCTAGTAGGAAGTCAGTGAATACTAACAAGTATGACACAATAAGAAATGGTGGCTTAATATATTGGGAGCTGCAAAAATGACCTGTGAAGGAGCTGAGAATAGAAGTGAGGAGGGAATATACAGGCCAGTATCATTAAGCTAAATCTTTATATAATAGCCAGGATACTAATATATTAAGAAAGGTAAATTTAAAAAACAGCAATATGAGCATCTTAACTGAAAAAAAATGGAGGAAAAACACATGAATAGAGAAACAAAAACATAAGTAGTTACCTCTGAGAAGTGTAACTGGGATAAGGAAATAGCCAGAAGCCAAGAATTACCACTTTTTTCCTAAGTGTTCTATACTATTTGACTTTTTGATTCAATACATAAACTTTAATTCTATGTTAAGAAAAAAATAGCTTCCATGGACCTCAAATTCAAACCATCTGAGAGGCCGCCTCTGCCTCTATTTGTTTGGTGGCTGCCCAACACTCTCCATGTTGCAGCAGCATGGGGGTCATTTCCCAGTCATTCCATGGTTATCTGCTTGATAACAGTCTACAGCCAAATTAAAGACAAAGCGTAGGGGAAAATAAGGGAAATAATCTCATCTGACACAAAGAATCAGATAGGCTCAGGCAGAATTTCAGTGTATAGACTTTGAAAATATGCTGAGTTTATTACAAATGAGGTAAATTCTTGATTCTTTACAATCCAGTGCTGTAGAACCTTCCATCAGAACTGCTGCTGCTGCTGCTACTATGGCTACAGTTGTTGTTTTCCTGCATCTTACTCCAAAGAAGAAAGGACGTATACATGTAAACATCTCACAGCATTTCTCATCTAGTAGAGAGCTTAAGTGACCAGGCGTACCCAGTGTACACGCACAGCAATCTCCCCGGACTCGATAAGGTTCAGAAGCATAACCCTGTAGAAATAGGAGTCATTTTTTTCCTCTTCTTTATACCTTTTAATAAGTTTCAGATTTTCCATAATGTGGACACGTTATTTTCAGTATAGAAAAAAAAAGAAAAGAAAAACTCTTGAAGCTAAAAAAAAAATCCAAGAATGAGAACTTGAAAGGCCTCAATTATCAAAGAAAGGAAGATACATTTCAATTCCATATGATGCACTTATGAGACAAGGAAGGAGGTGCACACTTTGGTTTTTACTCACAGGGTGGGACAGCTTCCTAAAAGAAGTGTTGATCAAGGAGCCTATGACGACCTTCCCATTTACTGAGCTTAGACACTATTAAAATATCTCTTGCCATAAGTTTTCATTTCATTTTTACATCATTCTATGCCAGCAAATTCATTTTCTTATTCATTGTGTGCATTGGGCTTATTTGTTTACACATTATACACATGCTCAATACAAAAATATTGGAAAATATTGAAATGCAAAATGTGAAAGAATGTATTATCACACTACCTGGAGACAATCATTATTATTAACATTTTGGTAAATGTCTTCCAAGTTCTTTTAATATGTATGTAATTTTATACAAAAATATGCTTATGCTGCACATGTAATATTGTAAACTGCTTAGCAAGGTATTGTGAACATTATTACTTCAGGAAATATATTTCTCCAAAAATTACTTATTGGTCAGAAAATATTTCATCTGGTGCCTGTTTTATACTCTTATAATCTTTTATTGTTGGATATTTCAGGTGTTCCCCCTTTCTATGATTGATAATGCACTGGAGAATACCTTTATACATATGTCTTTGTACACTAGTCTGAGAATTTGTTCAGGGTAAATCCTTAAATAAGAAATTCCTAGATGAAAGGTCATGCATATTGTTAAGTCTTTCTTAAAATGTATTACTATAAAGAAGTGAATCTGCATAGTCCCATCCTTTCAGGATTTTTCCTTATTAAATATAGCATTTTGAGATCTATACATGGGAAAAAAGACTGGAACTAAATATACCAAAATGTTTGTATTTGACTATGGGCAATGAGATTGTGGGTGGTTGTGTTATGTTTACCCTTTAAAGAATTTCTCAAACTTTCTTTGCTGACCATATGTTACTTAATTTAAATTTATATACTATAGACATTAATGTTGACATTGAACATCTAAAATGTCAATATTAATGGATGTAGTGTATAAGAAGTCAGTTGATCTGCTTCCACACCTAACTTCCTCTTGGTCTTAATCTAATCCACCCATAGACATTTCAGAGGATTACATTCAGTTCTGCCTCAGCCACCCCCATCCTTGTTTAGCCATTGCTGATTAGACCAGCAGAAGGCTCCTCATTCAAAGGAACCAATCCCCAGGCTTGGCTCAGCCAATCAGATTTTCTAGGCTGAACCATAGAGATTGTCCTTACTAACTGGTAGGTTCAGGAGCTAAAAATCCATGTAGTGTAAAGGCCAGAGTCCCCTCAGCTAATCAAAACCACACGCATGCCTCAGATGTGAGGTAGCACACCCACAACTATACAGAGGAAATAGACAGCCTGCAGTAAGAAGTGGAAAGATGCACCTGAAAAGGCAGAAGGTCAAGACCATGTATGACAATCAGAGAAAGACAAGTAGCATATGATTTCAGTTATATGTGGAATCTAATGAACAAAATAAACTAACAAAGTAGAGACCGGACTCATGGATACAGAGAATAGACTGACAGCTATCAGAGGGGAGGGGGTTGGGGTTGGGTGAGAATGGTGAAGAAATAAGCAAAGGAAAAAAAGAAAGACTCATGGACACCGACAACAGTATGGTGCTTGCTGAAGGAAAATGGGAGGTAGGAGGAGGTAGAAGAGGGTAAAAGGGAGGTAAACGGTGATGGAAGGAGACTTGACTTGGGGTGGTGAATACACAACACAACACACAGATGATGCAGTATTGAATTGTGTACCTGAAACCCATGTAACTTTATTAACAAATGTCACTTAAATAAATTCAGTTAAAGAGAAAAAAGAGCCCTGGCTGGTGTGGCTCAGTGGATTGAGTGCTGGCCTGCAAGCCAAGGGGTCACTGATTCAATTCCTAGTCTAGGGCACATGCCTGGGTTGCGAGCCAAGTCTCCAGTGGGGGGATCATGAAAGGCAAATATATATTGATGATTCTCTCCCTCTCTTTCTTCCCCCCCTCTCCTCTCTAAAAATAAATAAATAAAATCTTTAAAAATATAGGTATTAAAAAAAAGTAAAAAGACCATGTATCCTCAGGAAGACAGAGAGAGACACCGCAGTTCCTGATTTCGGGATCTCAGCCCTGTCCCCATGAAAGCTGAGGCAATGTCTTTCTTGTCACGTATGATGTTTATGAGATGGCCAGTTGTATCCTTATGTTTAAAAACTAATATATTATACATTATGTATATTAAAATATATATGCATTTATTGGTTTTGTTCTTTGGGATTACAGCATGCTTACCTAAACAGTGTGTGACAGCCTACTTCACACTGAGTTTAGTTCACGTGAGGACACTCACATTCTAGAAGTGCACATACAACAGGGCAGCCCACGGGCCCTGTGACACCTCGGTCATGCTCAACTTGGCCACATAATGTTTTTATCATCTGGACAAGCATTTATACATGGGGGAAGTTTACGTAATTTAATCTTTATCTTCTTTTGGAAAAATTTCATAGATGGAGGATGACTGCGCCCCACATTTCTGGGAAGCCTAAATTGGCAGGAGGGGCGCAGCTGCTGACTCTTAGACACAATGTGTCACCTTCGGTTCACATTCTGCATCGCTATGAAAGCACCTGCTTTGGCACCTGTCCTGGCCAGCTACGTTCCTTTACTTTACTATTTAGGCCCCCAAAGGAGTTAAAGTTCCTGACCCTCTATTCTAAAAGATCTACTGTGAATTTACTCCCTCAACTTTGCCTGCTTCTAAAGGTCTGAGTCCTGGGTTCTTTACATGAGATTACAGGCAATGCTCAATCCATCTCCTGCATTCTCACTGGAGCATTACTTTTTAACTAAAGTTAATGGCTTGTCATTAAAGGGTGATGTTCATGCCTGAGGAACAAGGCATTTCATCTGCCTCAGCAGTACATCTCTGGCAAAGGATAAAAGCGAGAAAAAATCAAATACTTTATCATTTCTCCAGAAAAACCTTTCTTTTTCTAAATTAGAAGCATCCATTTTGGAATGTCTTTTTTTTTTCTGTGCAATGTGAATCTTTGACACCACACCATTATCCCCAATACAAGCCACGAGGTCTGAAGGATCTGGTGAAGTATCTAAGATAAACATAAAAATTATTAAGCTTCAATTATGAAATTGCCTGGTTTATATTTTGGGGCCCTGAAAAAACATTTTGAAGAAGCAAATGAAGCATCATGATATTTCACATATTAGATGGGAATAATGCAAATTGTCTTCCTGGCACTAGAGTGTCCTTCACCCATTCATGCGTTGAAAAAATCAAGGGCAATATGAATAACTGGGTGGGTCTGCAAAGGAGATAGAAATCTCCAAACTCTTGAAATTCTGAGTTCCTTGGCATCTGCTAAACACAGAGGAAATATTTTTGATTAAGAGAGGATGCTTTTAAAGACTATTTGTAAAGAAGCAAACTGGTTTTTTTACTCTTAATTTTTGGAAAGCTTTTGACCATTGATATCTTTCAAAAGGAACCAAATCCCCAGCAAACATTAGGAAGATAAAGTCTTTGCCTTGAGAGCTGAATGAACTTTTCCAATTTAACATGTGAGGATTGGATAAAGAAGATATGGTACATATATACTATGGACTACTACTCAGCCACAACAAAAGATGAAATACTGCCATTTGCAACAACATGGATGGACCTTGAGAATATTATGCTAAATGAAACAAATCAGTCAGAAAAAGGTTGCAACCATATGATTTCACTCATACGTGGGATATAAAACTGAAATGAAAAGACACTGACAACAGTATGGTGGTCACCAGAGGGAAGAGGGGTGGGGAAGGGCAGTAACTGGTAAAGTGGGGCAAGTATGTGGTGACAGATGATGATTTGACTTTGGGTGGTGGACACACAATTTAATATGCAGATCATGTACAATAGAAATGTACCCTTGAAACTTATAGGATCTTATTAACCAA
>PVKM010004630.1:0-51418 GCA_004027735.1 Carollia perspicillata
GTGAAACATCATATATAAAAACAAAGCAGGCTGTGAGAAGCCAAATGCTGCCAAGGGAGTAAGCTGTAAGGCACAGAGTATTATAAATTAAAACTAAGATCTCCTAAATAACATTCTAATGACTTGAAGTAGTTTAGGCAAAGGTACTTTTTTGAATTCACTTTTTTCCTTTTTTTTTTTTTGCATTCACTATAGGTATTTTTTAAGTAGATGAAAACATAATAAATAAATAAATAAAAATTCCAGGATATTTTAATTCATTAAACTCAACATTTTATACATATATATCTAAAATATTACATTAGATAGATTTGGATAGATTTCTGAAGCAAACTAGCATCATTTAAATTAAACTTACTCATAAAAAGTAGGAATGAAATTAAAAATGCTTTAATACACAAAAAAAGACAGAAGAAATATTTCTCCTTGGTTATTGAGAGGCTATGGAAGAAAAATAGAATTCAGAACAGCCTATGATTGCCTAGTTCATACAACCAAACCAAAGGAATTGCCTGAATAAATTAACATCAGTTGAGCATATCAGAAAAAGTCGTTGATTGCTCTTAGCCTAAAAGCCTAAATTGCCTTGTTTTCTCAGTTCCTTTTAGTTATGCACATGTCCTTATTTTTCTTTTGTTTAGTCTGATGGTGCATTGCATCAAATTCAGGAGCTCTTTAAAGTTAATTTTTTCTGTACATGTAGATTCTTTTAAAATAGAACAGAGGGCTTAAATAAAAGAAATAAACAAAAACAGTCCCAGAGACAAAGACCTGCAAAATTTTTAGCTCTTTTGGCATTCTCACATCTCCACATTCTAATTAATATGTGTATTCCACTGTCTTGTGCATCATCCATTTTGGATATAATTTGATTGCAGCCTGTTACAGTAGACGAGGATACTGCTCTCTTGCACAATCATTCCCTTAACTTCTCCTCTCCAATATTGTTACAATATTTTATTAAATCAACATTCCATGGTTAGATTAATATACCCATGCAAATATTGTCACCTCTAAAAATTACAATCTATTATTAAGCATCATTTCTTTCTTACCTTTCCCTTCTCCTGAAGTTAATACAGCCTCACTGTTTCCTTCATTTAGTGCTCCTTGTACCCAGTGCTAACTCTCCCCACATCTCCCAAAGACTTCCCTGCACCAGGTCAAGTACTCTATCAGTTACACTCTTCTCTAGGAGACCTCCCTCCTAAAGGAATTTCTATCTCTTTTTCTCTGGACTTGTTGCGTTTTAGGCCTACTGCATATCATCCTGGGATTTCCTTCCTCCCTCCTCCTGGGAGTTTCCTTGGCTTATATCCTAAATGAGTTCCCTGTTTCTTGGACTTTCACAGTTTATACTCTCATTTTGTTGAAGCACAACATCCAGTAGCTTCACCAGATTAAAAAGACAGTATAATTGCAAAGTAATGGAAGTGTGGCTTCTCCTGGGCACCTCCAAGCCCAGCAAGAGAAGTGGCCATCTGAAGATCGCTCTGTAGCTGGTGCCAGGTGGCCCAGGCAGGGCATACGCGGTGGCTGACCTTGTACCTCCTGGGAAGCCCCAGAGCCAGTGCACTCGGCTGACAGCGTCAGACCACGTGGGATTATAACCCTACCACCTTCACAAGCAACACATGCAAGGAGCAGACTCAGTGAGCATGAAAGTCCCACTGAAGCAAATCCTGCTGGATTAGCAAATCCCTGTAAATTATTCTTCATTTAAGGGTTAGTTCCTGCAAAGCAGCTCCTCTGCTGTAGTAACAGCCCATCAGCCTAGGGGTCAATCCCTCCTGCTGATGCCAACAGCAACAAAGACTCCACCACAACAGGACAGTGCACACAACCCACACAGGGCGCACCTGCAGCACCCAGCTTGGTGAGCGGGGAGGCTGTGCCACTGGGTCCCACAGGACACCTACTACCCAAGGCCACTCCACCAAGTCTGGGAGGCAGAGCAACTCTACCTGATCCATAGAAACAAAAACAGGGAAGCAGCCACACTTCCCTAATGCAGACACAAAGAAAGAGGTCCCAAATGAAAGGATAAGAAATCTCCAGAAAAAAATTAAGTGAAATGGAGGCAAGCAAACTACCAAATATAGAACTAAAGACAATGGTTATAAGGGTGCTCAAGGAATTTAGTGAGGACTTCAACAGTGTGAAAAAGGACATAGAGGCCATAAAAAGAACTAGTCATACATGAAGGACACGCTAACTGAAATGAAGAATAATTTACAGGGAATCAACAGGAGAGTAGAAGAAGCCGAGAATCAAATGAGTGATTTGGAATATAAGGAAGCAAAAAAACATCCAATCAGAACAACAAAAAGAGGAAAGAATTTTTTAAAACGAAGACAGTGCAATGAGCCTCTGGGACATCTTCAAACATTCCAACATTCTCATCATGGGGGTGCCAGGAGAGAGAGAAATTGAAAACCTACCTGAAAAAAATGATGAAGGAAAACTTCTCTAACCTGGTGAAAGAAATAGACAAACAAGTCTGGGAAGTGCACAGTCCCAAATAAGATGGACCCAAAGAGGCCCACACCAAGACACATCTTAATTAAAGTACAAAAGGTTAAAGACAAAAGAGAATCCTAAAAATAGCAAGAGAAAAGCAGTTATTAACCTGCAAGAGAGCTCCCATAAGACTTTCAGCTGATTTCTCAACAGACACTTTGCAGGCTAGAAGGGACTGGCAAGAAATATTCAAAGTCATGAAGAACAAGGACCTACATCCAAGATTACTCTATCCAGCAAAGCTATCCTTTAGAGTCAAAGAGCTTCCCAATCAAGAAAAAGCTAAAGGAGTTCATCACCACCAAACCAGAATTAAGTGGAATGTTAAAGGGCTTCTTGAAGAAGAATAAGAGAATATATTTAAAAATATGAACAATAAAATGGCAGTAAATATAGCACAACAATTGAATTTAAAAAACAAAATAAATGAATGAGCAAACAGAACCAGACCCATAACACAGAGAACACTGTGATGGGAGGGGGACCGAGGGGATGGGTAAAAATGGCGAAGGGATTAAGAGATACAAACTGATTGTGCAGAATACTCATGGGAGTATAAAGTACAGCATAGGGAATATAGACTATACTATGCTAGCCCTGGCTGGTGTGGCTCGGTTGGATGGGCGTCCTCCTGCAAAGTGAAAGGTCACCCACATTCGATTCCAAGGTCGGGGCGCACACACGCACGGGGTGTGGTCCCCATCCCCAGGCTGGGCGTGTGGGAGGGCAGTGGGTTGAAGGCGCTCTCACACATCGACGTTTCTCTGCCTCTCCTTCTCTTTCCCTTCTCCTTTCTCTAAAAACGTCAATAAATAAAATCCTTGAAAAATACTATTCTAATAATTATGTATGCTGTCAGATGGGTACAAGATTTATTAGGATGATCACTTAGTAAGTTATATGTCTAATCACCGGGGTGTAGACTTGAAACTAATTGTATGTTAACTGTAATTGAAAAAGTTGTAAGACATAAATAAAAAGAGCCAAATTAATTAATTAATTAAACTGGCTGGAGTCTTAGTATTACCTTCCAGAGCTGGGTTTTGAAAGATATACCTCTCATCATTGGTCTTTTAAATAATCATGTACTTAAACTAGAGTTTCCTCTGAGAGAGACCACCACAGACGGAAGGCCAGAGTTTAATTCTATATGGACCTTAGAACAGTATAATATAAAACCTATTTACACCACATTTCTTCCATGAAAAAAAATGCAAAAGAGAAATGAAAATTTTGCTAGAAGAAAGGCAGAATAAAGTATAAAAGAGTTTTTATAAACATGTATTCATATGTAGAATAATAATAATAGTAGGCTATAGAATCATAAAATTTCAGAGTTGAAATGGGATTTAAAGCCTAATTCCCCAATCAACATTTGAGTACAAACTAATTGCTCCAATCCCAAACCTCAGTGTGAAAAAAACCTTTTATTATTATTGCTGTAGCTCGATTTTCATTCTGAGATGATGGGATAATAGAAATGACCTCAGACATTCAAGGCTTCCTTCTCTCTCTCACTATACCATGGTGCTGTGGGGCATGTGTGGAAACATCTGTCCTTGGTGTCATTGCCTACACAGTCACCTCTTGCCCCCATTTGCTCCAACAACACACCCTTCCTGTGCACTTGAACCTCCGGGCTTGAAGCTTTCTTTTTCTTTTAAGACACTCGTACAAATACCTTTGAGCCAGCTTGTGAGGCCCTGGCTGCGTGAACACACTGCCAGACTTTACACTGGGGCTCCACAAACTGGAAAGCAGGGCATACACACATCCCCTCTGCAACTGATCAAGCCTTCCTATTGCTGTATCCCTGGGGCTTTGCCTGGGAGGCATTAGGGCCCCTTTGTCCAGAAGGTACAGATGTCAGCACTCTTATCCCTTATCCCTGGCCCTAGTCTGTCCACTAACCTTGATTCCAGGGAAGTTTTTCCTACTGAAAGGAGATGGTCCCACCTTCCTCAAAGCATCTCAAACCTCTGGCTAACCCAAGGTTTCTCAACTTTGGTGCTATTGGTACTTTGGATCAGATCATTCTTAGTTGTGGAGGACTGCTCTGTGCATTGTAAGGTGTTTAGTGGCATCTCTGGCCTTTATCCACGAGGTGACAGTAGCATCTCCATTTTTGACAGTCTTCATCAAACACCCACTGGGCTTACCCCAAGAGTCCCATCTGTTCTGCTGAGACCCGGGCTTTGATACCCAACTGGGAAGACTCACAGTCTATCTGCTTTCCTTGAGACAATGAATGCCTTCCCCAACCCCTTCTCTGAGGTAATGCATGTGAATGTGAAGAGCAAGGCAAAGGAGAGAAGAGAAATGAGATGCATCAGGGAACACGGTTAATATTTCAAAGTCATTATCCCATGTATTGTATTTTCTCACTTGTCACCTTAGAATGTACACCACGTCATTCCAGCACCTCCTTTGTGTGTGTATGTTACCTTTTGTATACAGACTACAGTAAACAGGAATATAGTAAGAAATGTAAGAGGCAGACAGGTTTAATCACTCAATTCTGATCAATACAACAAAAAAAAAAGATTCTTCACACCCAACACATATGCCTGAGAGACCTGTACAGGTTCACATAAAACAATCCTGGAGATTATAGTTTCAGTTCTACAAAGGTGACCAGGCCTTTATTCTGCATATTTACCAACTTTTCACCTTGATGTAATTGGGGGGGAAACACTAGCTGAGCCTGAGGCTAAGAGAAGAGGAGATATTTTAGTTTCTAAGACCTCATGTATGGAGGATCTGAATCTCAGGTCATTTCAATTTCTTGTAAAAGCCTTGAGCTCACACAAACAGGCTTTTGATGCTGCTCTAAGCATTAGTACTGATTCCAATTCCTGTTTTATTCACATATCCTCAGGTCATTAGCCATGAATCATTTTTCATTTGGCTACAGAACTCTACCACATACCATAAGAGGTTGATACAATGTTTACAAGTATTTGGGGGAAGTTAGTCATTTTGCTATAATGTTATTACATGTTGCTACATTGGTAAACTGCAATATATGAAAGCATTAACCCTTCCCCTCGACCAAAATTCAGCCTAAAATCAGCCTTTTTCCTGAGCACCTCAGCCCCAGCACACAGCAACAGCTGTGTGCATGCCAAGCCACCCTGCCCTGGTGCAGGGCTGCCAAAAGGCCCGAACTCCCACAACTGAGATGAAGCAGCCATTCCCCTCTCTAGTCAGACTCACTCGTGCCTGACCCCCAGGTGTTATTTAGCCTGAGTGATGAACTTACGTTCCTTTTCCATGGGGGGGGGGGCACTTTGATATGTACACCTGCCCTTAGTTACTTCACTTGCCTAGTACTTTGCCAGTATAGTAAATTATGCTCGCTCATAGTCACAGTCTGCCTACAGATTTACAGCAAAGTTGAACATTCTTATAACATTTCTCTGTTTTTTTCAAACTGAGAATTGTTTGGTTAAGAAATATTCTGGCTTATAGTTATTTTTTCTTCAGGGATTCAAATAGTCCTTTGGCACTGTTTACCATCTCAAATGATCATCATTATAAATATTTGCTAATATTGGGGTGACTGGTGACAATACCAGCTTAATATAATTTATGTGAAACATTCCAAATAAGCCCCCTACTTTTTTTTAATGTAGTTCATACACACTAACACTGATAGAGTTTACTCTGTGTTAGGCATCATGTTAAAACAGATCACCCCATTTGATCCTCACAATTGTCCCATGAGGTATGTTATTGTCTCACTTGGATTCCCTTGAAAACAGAGCTTGCAACAAAGGCTTCATGTGGTACTGTTTTGGGGAGGTGACCGCTGAAGGCAGGAATGGAGGTTAGAGAAGCCCAGACAGGGAAGAGGAAGTCAATATTGAGACATCATTATTGAGGCTTAATTCTGCTTGACCTCCTGAAATACAGACAACTGCCTCTCAGAATTGACCAGCAGGACGGGAGGGAGGGACATCTACCTACCGGTCCCCCTGCCCCACTGATCATGGGTTACCCAGGAGCCAGGGAACTCTCACCAGGAAGAAAGCAAAGGAGCTAGGCCTCGAGCATTCTCAGGGAAGAGAGCGGCTGCAGCCAGCCACGGCCCACTGAAGAGGTGGCTCGGATCAGAGGTGAAGTGTGTGAGCTGGGGCAAAGACTTCTGACACAGTGAGTATCCTCCCAACTCACAGAGAGGAAACCAAGGTACACAGAGGTCACCTCGCCTGCTCAAGGTCATAAGGTTGGCCAGTGGCAGCACCAGGTCTCAAACATGGGCCATCTGGCCTCAGAGCCCACAGCCCTAACCACGTGCTATCAACCCCAGCGCCTGAGGGAGGATGATGGCTTCCCACCTCTCTCCCCCGGAGAGGGGGCAGTCTTTCCACCCACTCAATTTGGAGCCCGTGTTTGCAGCATTCATTTAGACGTTGCATTTTCTCCTTTGGGAATTCATTTTAATTTGCAACAATACAAGAAAACGCTCCTGCAACGTTGCATCTGTATCTATGAATTGAATGAACACCTTTCTTTTGAGAACGTGTAGGAAGACAGGGATTCAGACAGTGTATACCACTTGAGGGAAAAGAAAAAACAAAAAACACAAAGCTCATACAATCTTTTTTTGAGTTCAGAAAAAGCTTTTTAATTTTTTATTAAAATGTAATTCTTCAAAGAGTATAAATACACCTGGCAATGACCGCTAGATGTCAACCATCTGCTTCAAACATACGGAAAAAACACCTACCAAATTCTGCCTCATCAGAATTTATTGTTGTACATACATATAATCAGAACAACACCATAGTGGCTACATTTGACAGATTCTTAAAGCAGACAGTTTTCTGACAGATTATGTTACCCCTTGATGAAAGCTGTGACAATTATGAAGGTTCTGAAAGACAAGCTTGAAGGGCCACATTGTAACTGTCCGGGCGAGAAGCTGGAGGTGGCATGCACAAAGGGCCTGGGAGGCAGGAGGCACCAGGGCAGGGCGTGGCCAGCCCGGTTTCTGCTGTGCGCACACACCACGTTGAGGAGACAAAGCACACAGAGGAAGGCATTGCCTCTGCAGGGGAAGGGCCTTTGGGTTCACATTCAGGAATTACAAGACATCACACCCAGGAGAAGACAGGAAAAGGAGACCCCCTACACATAGTCTCAGCTTCCTCCAAAGGACAAGGACCAGTGTGGTTAAAGGCAGGGACGCGTGAGGACCCTGCCTTCGGGATGTGGAAGTGAGCAGTAGGAAGGCCTACTTCCCTTCAAGCTCGCGCAAGGCACTGGATGGGCTCCCTTACTTACTATTAACAAAAACAAAACAGCCTAGAGAGAAGAGCAGTGCTGGCACCCGGTCTGCACTCAGTAAGAGGGAAGTGTCATCTGTGGTTTGAACTCAGCCTGGTGAAATACACACAGAGCGGCCCTGAACTGCCTGTGAGAGCCCCCAGGGCCTAATCACTTGAGGGCACTGTCCTCCCCGTCTACCCACTCTGGCTCTGGCTAAAACTTCACTGGGAAAGAGGAAGCAGAGAGCTCACCTGGGCTGTGTTTGTTGCCTTGGAATTTTGTGGCGAATTCTTTCTTTCTGTTCCGACTCTCCTTCGTGTGCAAAACAAAGGCAGACTGAAAAGGAGACTGGCCGGCCTGTGTCTGGAGTCCTCCTCAAAGAGCCCTTTTTGTCAGCCTTCTCCCACTCTTTTGGGCAGACTCACCTTTCCCAGTCAAGTAGTTTTAGCTTGACGTTTCCAGGGGACCCACTTTACACTAACTTTGCATTTTAAAATCACCTCTGAGTTCCAAAGGTTTGCATGAGATAATTTTTTTCAACATACTTCACTCCTCATGACTGCTCCCTAGCATCCTGCAGGGGAGATCACAGTGTGCAGACGCTCCAGTCTGCCTTTTCCACCGAAGTTTCTCTCTCATTTGTTGAAGAAAAGAAACAAAATACAATTTAAGGGGGAAAGACACAGTAAGGAGCTTGCAGTGTTTTCCAGCCGAAGTGGCAGACGTGTCTTTCCAAGGCCTTAGGGATGCCCGAGAACGCCAGGGTAATCAAGGACAGAACGTCTCCCTTACCGCCAGCCCCGTCAGATGGGGGCGGGAGAGACATTCCTCAGCCACAACCCGGTGACAGGGATGACAGGATTCAGGAGAAACTGCTAGACATATGAAAAAGTGTCAAGTGCTAAACCTCTATCCTTCCTAAAGATACGGATCAATGTTAAACAATTTTAGTGTTTGTCATAGATCCATCAAATAGGCCTTTTCTCTGTGGCCATAGCACTCCATAGTTATCTTGGGTTTCCTGTGGAGCGGCCCTGTTCCCTTTGGGCTCATGGACACCATCCTCTCTGTGCATTTTCTGCTGGACACAGAGAACTGAGGATCCCCAGAAAAGATAAAGGGGTAACAACCCCAAAACCCGATCTATAATGCCCAACTTTTGTCTCCACAGAGAGGAACACAGGCTTTACTAAGGACGTGGACCACTGAAAATAATATATATATACACACTCCCTCAATAAAGAAGACATTTGATTTTGTGTAGATTTCCCTCTCACTCAGAAGCATTTGGCTCAGACAGGAAGTCAACCCATTCTGAGTTGCAACGAGATCACACAAATCACAGGGCCAGAGTGAAGGGTGGACCACAGTGAGGAAGCTCCCTGCTGCTTCCAGGGACTTTCAATCTTTCCTAGGAATCCACCTTTGGAAAAACGCTCACTTTATTGTTTCTGCTCATCTTCCGCTCCACCCTGCCTACCTTAGGCATCTTTGTCTGGATCAGCTCTTCTGGGGTGTTACCCAAGGGGGGAAGCAGCCGCTTTTTGCTGTTTCTAGTCTCTGAGAGCCACTGGGGAGGCAATTCAAAAGGACCAAAACCAAACTGCAGGGAATACTTGCCAGAGAACGTCTCAGGTTCCACGGGGGCTGCTGGTGCCACCTGGGATATAGAGTCCACAGTCCTCGGAGTTGGCACGGAGAGTGCAAACTGTGGCCGCTGCTCGCCCTCCAGGCAGGTGCTAGTTATCACCTTGGCCTGGAGGTCAGCAGAGCCGGTGTACTTGGCTTCGCTTTCTTCCTCATCCTCCGTGGGCTTAAAGATCTGTTGCTGCCCGATGTGGAACATCTCCAGGAGCTGGCTTCCTGAGCGCATGCTGGGCTCCAGGCTGGCATCAGCCAGCCCACTCCCTGTACTCACCACATTACGGCGACTGTACCGGCGGTGTAGCTGTACCAGGGTCCCTACCAAGCACTTGCGAACAGATTTATTCACAGTAAGAAAGAGCACAGGGTTCGCTAGCAGAGAGACTTTGGGCAGCCAAATGGCAGTGAGCAGCAAGAAGACAGAAGTGTCAGGGACATTAAGCACAGTCCGGTAGATGACCAGGGTAGCATACGGCACGCTGCATAAGATGAAGACCATCACCATTGAGAGCAGGGTGGCGTGCAGCTCGGCCTCCCGCTGGGAGGCATAGGGGATGGAGATGGTGTTCTGTGGGGTCCGCAGGGCTGCTATGATGACCTTCTTCTTCTGGCTGGCACTCAGGGCCCGTCGAATCAGTATCAGGAAGAGGAAGACTACGGCCACAGGCACAATGATCGTGGTGATGTTGTAGATCAGAACATACACTAGGTGGCCCAAGGAGTTGCTCCAAACTTCGGTGCAGGTGGACATGGCATAGATGTCTGCCACATTGGTCACCGCAAACACTGGCACACTGGCCACCACTGCGTGGGCCCAGATGTACATCACCAGCTCACGGGACTTGGCATCAGATATTTTTCTCTCCAGTGGATAGAGAACTGAGTAGTACCTGCAAAATGCACACACAAAATTCATTTCACAGGAGAAAATAACACTTTAAATCAGGGTAATCTATATTACCAAAAGTAGGAGAGACTGGAAAAAGGTCAAGTTCTTTTATTCTGCCTAGCAAAGAGGGAACCACTAGGGGAATTAGGTAGCCAGACCTTCAGTTTTGAAGACTTTGCTATACAATTCATAACTGGCTTTATAATTATTGCCACCAGGATTAAATCCCAAAGAGTGCTCTCAATATAAAGAGTGTTTCCATCTGCTGTAAAGACATCTATTTTTCAATTTAATGATAATTTGTAAAAAGATTTTCCATGAGCTACAGAAAATTTAGGGCAAATTTCAAAGCCACTAACAGAAAGGAGTTTTTCTGCATGCATTTCCAAAGCAGTGTATGTATGGAGTAACTTTATAGCTGCGTGGGGCAGAATCCAATACAAAGAATAGTCTCTGACAAAGTCCTTCCACAAACTCTGCTGACAAATATTACGCCTGATCACCCTGGCCAGTGTGGCTCGGTTGGAGCGCCGTCCTGTAACTGAGAGGTTGCAGGTTTGATCCCCGACGCCCCTCTACCTACAGATCTGGAGGCTACTACCCTGGGTCCAGGTGCAAATAGGAGGCAACCAATGGATGCTTCCCTCTCACATCAATGTTTCTCTCTCTCTTCCTCTCCCCTGTCTCTGAAAGCATTGAAAAAAATGTCCTCAGGTAAGGATAAAAAAATTTTAATTATGTCTGCTCAATAGTTATTATTCCAATGATAATCATTTAGTAACCCTAATAGTAAAACAATTAATAGGTCTGAAATGCCTGTTTGATAGACTTCTTTTTCTTCAAGCTTAACTTGATTATTCTACAACCACCGAATCAGAATTCCAAAAGCACCTTGTTTCCATATCAGCAATGATTTGGTGGAAATGAGTAGTTCTTCAGACCCTAGGGCCACCTCTGTCAGGAAAGGGCTGGCAGCAGCCATCAGAGATACGGTGATTATCAGAGAGTAGCTCTGCCCACTTCACTTCGGTCAGCTAATGCTGGAGTCACCTACAACCCTGCTAACATTCCTTCACACTGGGAGCCAGGTAAGCTGCAAGCTCTCCTGTCACAGGGATTTCTGAGCGCCACCTAAGTGCCAGGCACTAGGTTACAAAGAAAAAAGGACATACAGGAATGTTTCTAGAGTTAATGAAGAAAAAGGCATGCAAACAATCAGTTATACATGAGGAGATGATGGCTTTATTAGAGGTATGCACAGAGGTATGGGAAAGGGAGCACCTGGGAAAATGTCAAGAGAAGGTGGCACTGCGGTGGAGTCTGGCAGGGGGCCAGCTGAGGGAGACACGATGCAAACACAACAAGACCATGGATGATGAGCGATGTGTGGAGCACGAGGTGTTCTAGATCTCCTTCTGGGAGGGGGAGAAGGAGAAAAAATGCGAACGTTATGCATGCTCTCAATTTTACTTCTCTGAACATAGATAAAGTTTTCTAACCACAACTCTGTAAATACAATGTGAAGGCCTGGCACCCACACATGAATGCGTGCTCAGGAGTCCACTGTCTCTGGTTCCTCCCTGCTAACTGGCGGATAATCAACCCAGGCTTCCGGTCATTTTTGCTCCTGTTACGTATTGGTAAACAGACTGCAACACAGGCTCATTATAAATAATTTTGTTAGTGTGCACATCTCTAGAAAATAATGCAAGAAGTGTATGACCTCCCAATTAACTTGCTGACGTGGTGCTATGAAAACAGAAGTCTGAGAAAGCCATGAGAGAAAGGGTGGTCTTCCCTTCATCTTCATGCACACCACACTTAAGCTCACAGGTAATCTGTATCTCTGAATAACAAAATAGGAACCTGCTGGCCTCATTTTTCTACTAAAAGGACTTGTTTACCATTAAAAGATACTAATGGCAAATATATAGTGGATTTTCTGATGGAAAGAAGATAAGGATTTCTTATTGTTAGCATATTTTCCCCCCTAAGCCCAAATGCCTAGAAATAACTCACTGTTATTACTGCATTGATTCCAGGTATAACAGAAAGTGTTCAGAATAATGTGTTCCTACTCTTGTTGAATCCTATTCTTAAAACACTTCCAGGATTCATATCAGCATTTTTCACAATAGCCAAAAAATGGAAACAGCCCAACTTCCATCAGCTAGTAAATGGATGAACAAAATGCAGTAGAGCCATATAATGAACTATTCTTATTCAGCAATAAACAAGAATAAGTTGTTACAAGAGTAGATCATACAAGTTCTCATTACAAAAAAATTCCTTTTTCTTTTTGTATCTGTATGAGATGATGGATGTTAACTAAACTTACTGTGGCAATCATTTCACAACGCGTGTAAGTTCTTTATGCTATACACCTTAAACTTACACAGTGCCATGTGTCAATTATATCTCATTAAAACTTGAAGGAAAGGAATGAAGTACTGATACATGCTACAACATAAATGAGCCTTGCAAACACTATGCTGAGTTAAAGAATCCAGACATAAAAGAATACATACTGTATGGTTCCATTTACATGAAAGGTCCAAAATCAGCAAACACAGAGACAGAAAGTAGATTAGTGGTTGCCTAGGTCCAGGGGCGGGAATGGAGCGTGAATGTAATGAGCTGGAAGCTTCTTTCTAGGGTAATGAATTGGTTCTAAAGTTCAACTGTGGTGATGGCTGCACAGCTCTATAAAGATACTAAAATTCATTGACTTGTACACCTAAAATGGGTAACTTATATGATACATAGATTATGTCCCAATAAAATATTTGTAAAAACGTTCAGAAAAGAAAAATCCACAATGTGGATGGAAGACTTAAATCCTCACTAAGCAGGCAGTACAGCTAAGGGCAGCTGAAAGGACACCTGCCATAAACACAGGTGGTCCAACGCCAAATTCATTAGGGCACCCGCCAGGATGTAACTTGACTTTCACTCTGACTCTTCACTGTCATAGCACAGTGCCGTGCAATGGCTCCCTCCAGACACTCAAAGGCCTCTTGTGGAGCATGGAAGAGTCATGCAAAGTGACTGTAAAGCCCCCATGGCAAACTGGCATCACACGGTGTGCACATCCAGCTGGCTGAAAGGATCTGAGTGCTTCACACAATATTTTTTAATGCAAATTAATTGCAAACATTTTAAAATGATGGAATTTTAGATTTCTGATTTCTCTTCTAAGAAAATAGTCCTGCCCACTAAATCTAGATAGCCACAAAGCAGCTATTAGGTGCATCTGTTAAGTGACTGACCCCAATGAACACGAATGCAGACTCAACCCCAGCCTGGCCCGTGCGTTTGTCACCTGCCTCATCTGCCACTGTGGATGGTGAGTTTCTAGTAAGAAAATTCCAAAGAGCTAGAGTGGCTCACGGCAAGATCCGAATGTGCTGATCAGAAGCAAAGCCTACAGAAAAAGAGGCAAATATTGGTGTGACCTATCCAAGCCCAGACCACAAACAATTCATTTAATTTCCCTTACTGCTGAGGAAACTGAGGCTCAAAAAGGTTAAGCCACTTTGCCCAACGCCACCCACCAGAAAGCAATATAGGCAGGACCCAGGGATCCCTCTCTTAAGCCAGCAACTTCTAGTATGCAAGGGCTTTGTGCGACTGTGTCCTTCGTGTGAATGACCCTGAGCGGCTAATACAATCGGGGCTCTGGGCCTGAAAGGCCAGAGCAACTCCACAAACTAGTTCCACAATCCATACCCTCGTAAGTCATTAAGGTATTAAGTATGTTTTGAATGGACACAGAGTTTAAAAATCCAAATTCATCTACAATGCAGTTAAGTTTATCACAGGGCATCAAGTCAGAGAAGCCAGCATTATCCCTTCAGCAACTTTTCCTCTCTGAAAATCCTGAAATCAAAAGTACTCATGGACACAAAATACTTCTCATTTCTTGTTTGCTTATTTAAGTCTATTCCCTAAAATGTGTTATCTCAAATGTATTCAGGACACGCTAGCAACAAAGGGAAAAGGCAGGAAGCTGTTGATTACTGAGAACTTTACACTTAACTTTGATGAATCTGATCAAATTACATGTGATGGCAGTAGCCAACATATAAGATTCATTCCAAATGAGCATTCTCTTAAAGAGGATAGGAAGAGAAAACAACAACCAGGCCAACACGTGGCCTTGGAAATAAATCCTCCGAAGGGATTCTGGTATTATCTGGCCAGGTCCAAATGGATTATCTAATCACGTGTTAAATAACCACTGAATTGTTCTCTTCTTCTTCCAGGAATGTTTTCATCCTACATCAAAAAGCGCTAACTGTGGAGTTATCAATCAGATGAGCCAATCTACTGCAAACTGCGACACAAACACCACCGACACCGACCACGCTGAAGCTCCGCCGTGATCCAGCCGCTCCGCCCCCACATGGTGTGTCCTACCGTGTCACATCTGTTCTCAATGGTTCTACTTTCTGTAGCTGCTGCTAAATCAACCTTGTGAGGCTTCTGTTTTGGCAATTCGTTCTCTTTCTGTTGACCACAAGCTGACTAAGATGTGGAATAATGACTATTTCCCACTTGCTTCGCGATGCTAATATTTCAATACACTTAAAAAAAAGTCGAGCCCCTGGCACTTGATCTTACCTGTCCAAGGCAATGGCAGGGAAACTAAGAATAGTCACAGAGCAGAAGACTTTGTGCAAAAATTTGACGACTTTGCAGAAGAGCATGGTGTAGATCCACCAGCAACAGTGAGGACTGGTGCTGAGGACGATGTCAAAGGGCACGCAGACCAGGCTGGCACAGATCCCCGAGCAGGCCAGGTTTTTAATGAACCTGTTGGTGACAGATTTGAACACGGTTGTGCGGCAAGTTGACCATAACACCATGAAGTTTCCTGGCCAGATATGCAAAATAAATAAATAAAAATAAAATTAAATAAAAAGAAAGAAGACAAAAAAAAGAAAGGAAAATACAGGTTAAAAAAGACTGAAAAACTACATTTCAGAGTTGATTTCAAAGGATTTAATTTGAATGCATATATTGTCTATTAATGTGAAATGATTAAATCACTTATGTACATCTCAAAAAGTCTAGAAGAATTTTTAGTGGTGAATTTCATTACTTAATTTAGGTGTATCCTGTTGCTGCCCTTCATAGCTCTTGTCATTATTATTAATGTGTTTGCTCGTGTTACGATGCTGATTCAGTCTCCTCTGTGGATGAACAACTTGTTAGGCGTCACTCCACATCAGACAGTCTACTCTCGCAAAGTCTGCAAATGACCTCCACGCTGACAAACTGCAACAGGAATAGGATGCAAGCCACAAGTGCAATTTTAAATTTTCTAGTAGCCACATTTTTAAAAAATAAAAAACAGCTGAAATTTTAAGAGCATGTTTTATTTAACCCAATGTATCCCAAATATTATCATTTCAACATATAATCACTACTTTACAAAGTAATAATGAAACATTTTTCATTCTTGTTTTTGTACTCGGTCTTTGAAATCTGGTGTGCATCTTTTCATTGAAATATAGTTGACATATACCATTGTAGTAATTTTAGGTACACAGGGTGCACATTTTGCTTTACACTTGTAGCATATTTAAATTTGCACTAGTCATATTTCAAGTGCTCAATAGCCAATATGCAGCCAGTGGCTACTAAATACAAAACTGTGCGGTTCTAAACCCTTAACAGAAATGACACCTTTGACTGGCTCTCCATGAGCATTCTCCTTTCATGGCTTCTACAGGCCTACGGTCTCCTGATTTTCCTCCTACCTTCCCACCTGGCCTAGTCCTGGCCTCTCCTCTCTTTACCAGGCCCTTATCTATCCTCTCTCTGCAGCCTCTTCCTAGATTAGATTATCCATTTGGATGGCTCTCTGTTGAAATGCTGGTGACTCCCACATTCTTGTCCCAAACCAGGCCTTTCAACTCCAAACTTCTATTTCCAAACACCTGATTCCCCACCTTTCTCAGTCTGTTAGGCATCCCCTTGGTCCCCAAGAGCCTGGGTGATCTAGGTGCCTACCCGCCTAATCTCCCTTGCCTTTTCTTCCCCTGGCTCACTGGGCATCGGCCAGCCCGGCCTTTTTTCCCTTTAAACAGGATCAAGGTTGATCCTGTCTCAGTGCCTCTGCACAAGTTTTTTATACTGCCTAACATGTTCCTCACCTGTCTGGTTTCTTTTTAATCTTAGTCTTAATGTAATTGCTGCCTCCTCAAAGAGGCCCTTCTCTAACCATCTTTCTGTTTTAAATACTCACTGCTCCTCCCTCCATTATAGTCTATTATAACGTCCTACTGTGGCCTTTATGGCTCCAATCATAATTATTAATTTATGTACTTGTTTCCCCTCCATTCCATGAGGGTAAACACCATGTCAATGCTGTCCACTGTTATAACTCCACTGCCTTGCTCGGTATCTGACACACAATAGGCATTCTACAAATATCTGCTGAATAAATGAATCTGTAAAATAAGGGGACAAACAGTAATCCAAAGTCCCTGCAGTAAGATGACCCCTTGTGTAGTAGGTACATCATGTGAGGAGACTGTAAGCCAGTGGTTTCCCAAACTGTACTGTGCATCAGAACTGCTACACCAGGCATTCTGAATCCCAGTTACTAGGTATGGAACTGGGAGCCTGCATTTGTTAACATGCACCCCAGACACAGTTGGGCAGCTGGCCCCCAGACTAAAGTTTCAGAAACACCTCCCCTAAACAGAATTTATGCCATCACCACCCACCATCCTAGAGGCCCTCAGGAAATAAGCCTTCAGGTATGTAGGGCAGCCTGCACTAGTGGTGGAGCTTTCACCTGGTGAGGGAGCCAGGTCCATTCAGCCAATCAGTCAGGACCCAAGGACACTGCTGCCTCCTGTGTGCACACTCAGAGAAGGCCCTCCAATGAACCGAGCCAACAGCTCAGCCTCACTCAGAGGGCAGGTGATGGCACCGGGGCAGGGAACAGCAGGGTTCAAGGCTGTAGCTGGTCACCGCAAGGAGCTGCCTCAGCATCTCAGATGTTGACATAACTTACTTACTCTCAAGGGTCTCTTTTCAAACACAATATTCTACAGCTGCCTTTTACCTGCCTGACAAAACAGGAAAAATAGCCACTGTATTCAGGAAATAGGCCAGCTGTTTCTAGGAAATGTTCTACCCAGCTTTCCTTACATTAGTAGCTGTCTCGCTGAGACAAAACCCATTATGTGAATGTTTGTGTACGCACATTTATTCAGTGGAGGAACTGTTCATACTAACACCACCACCTCCGGCCCCTTAAGCTTTCCTGTCACCAAGGTGACAGGCTGAGCAATAACAACATATTTGAAGTTCTGTTGACTTGGGGAATTCTTTTTCCTAGCCTTTTCCACTGAGGCAAAGATTAGAATCTGGCTGGAGCATCTTCCCTCACGTCGGTTTACTTCTGGACTTAACTTCTGGTAACCATCTAAAAATGAAAGCCTACTTAAAGAAATTTGCCATGGAGAATGTGCACATGTCATAGTCACTTCAGTTGTCAAAGTCGGGGTGTCTCAGTCCACTGGGAGACTTCCCATAAAGACAGTTTTTCTTCGATATAAGTCAAGACCTGTAGGTGTTTCTTTTTCTTTCATCACTGTCAATCTCTGTAGTTTGGTAGGCTGCACTGAACAAAACATTTTGAGTATCCAAACAAACAGGAAAATTCATCACGAAGGAGGGGGCAGGCTGTGGGCCAGGGTCTCTCATGCACATGGCAGATTCTGTTGAAACTTAGACTGACTTCCATCATTACCCTCACACTCTACTCTCCTATCTTCCCCCCCCCTCTATTGTCAGGCATAACTTTTCATTGCTTTTAAAAAAATCATACATTTTATTAGCATGTCCACACTTGTGAATAAGGAAACTTGTTTTCAATAGTAATTATTGAAATACCTGAGACTCCTATAATCATATTTTATCTCCACTTATTCATAAAACTCTAAATGGCACCTACAGCCGAATCCCTTTTGCTATTAAGACCCTGAAATACTGACTTCTGGTCAAGATGGAGGCATAAGGTAAACAAGGCCTGCCTCTTTGCACAACCACAGCAAAAATTACAACTAAATTTCAAAACAGCTCTCACCCAGAATAGTCAAGAGCCTGAAGTTAAAGAAGGCTATGCTCTTTCCATTCTCTAAAGCACCCCTCTCTCCTGACACTTAAAAATGGATTCATTGGACTCTAAGAACCTGAATTAGACCCAAATACCAGGAGAGGAGCACACACGCTCAATATCTGATTAGCCACACACAGAAGTCTGTGCACACACATATAAGCATGTGAGCATACACATACACACACACAAATACGCACATAACAAAGCAAGACAACCATATATCTGATCACTTAATCTCACTGGCACTTTACATTCTCCTTGGTTTTACAAGGCACTGAGAATAGCTCAGTATATATTTTAAGTAACACAGTAATCAACCTCAAGCTACTTTTTATTTCTGAGATTATGTTCTAAATCATCTAATCCCCCTTAGAAATAATTTGAGTTCTTCCCACTCTTCCTCACTTTACGTGCCCATCATACTTTCTAATGCTGGGTTGCGTGACAGTAGTCAGTGCCGGCGCCGTGGACAGAGCAACTGCTTAGGGCACACTCACGGTTAGGGCACACTCACGGCACACAAAGCCGAAAGGGGAATGAGAGGGAGAGGGTGATGGCGTTGGTACAAATCTGCTCGCCTGGGACTGCTGTTATCTATCATTCCTCCTAATCTAAAATACAAATAACTATTTCTCTTTACACAGTATGCTTCATATTCAAAGATGATTAATGTTGAAGACAGAGGCACTTTAATCAACACCAAATCACAGATAGTGTCTGACAGACCTTGAGGAGCTAGCCAGGCAAAATTTTTTCCAACTAAATTTGCCTCTGGAAAATATTTTTTCTAATTATTTATTTATTTATTTATTTATAGAGAGGAGCAAGGAGGGAGAGGGAGAAAGCGAGGGAGAGAAACGTCAATGTGAGGTTGCCTCTTGCGCCCCCTACTGTGGACCTGATCAGCAACCCAGGCACGTGCCCCGACCAGGAATCAAACCAGTGACCCTTTGGTTCACAGGCTGGTGCTCAATCCACTGAGCCACACCAGCCAGAGCTGCCCCTGGAAAATTGTGACCATAATTTTCCAGTTTGTTTTTTAACTGGTTCATAGGCTATACATCTTTGACAGCAACAATCCTGGTGTGTTAAAAAGACTAATAACCAAAATGAAATATTCCAAAAGTGCCTTGGAAAGTAGAGTGCCTCTAAGAATCCTCCTGAGAAAATAGATACACTACCCTTTAAAAACTACCAGCTTCCCCAGAGACTTAAAGCAGTTTTTAAAAAATTCATGGTCATGTTTTTACAGAAAGGTAAACATGTGCCCCAGAACATTCTAAAAAGTGAAATTTGAAAAAAAATCAAAAGTAAACTAGGGGCAGTATTACATTATAAGGAAAATCCTAAGAACTCAGACTGTGTCAAGAGGGAGGCCAAAGAAAATTAACGAGAATCAAAAGGGCTGCAGAGGACTTTTACACTCAGCAAACACATGAGACAAGAGGAAACTCTAAGCAAGTTAGGCAGTACTAATTCCATAACACAAGAAAAAACAGAAAACTACTTTGTATAGAATGGAATTCTAAATTTCTTCTTTCCTTTAGTTTGCAACCAAAAACAAGGTCTTTTGGGTTAAAAGAATTATGTAAAATTAAAGTTAGAAAATCTTCTTAATTAATCTGCCAGATAATTAAAAGTCACTGGAATGACTTTTATCTGCCAGATACCTAAAAGTCATAGGCTTCCCTTTGGCCTACGTCTTTTTTTTTTAATCCTCATCAAGGATATGTTTATTGATTTCAGAGAGAGAGGAAGGGGGAGGGAAAAGGGGCAAGGGAAGAGAAAGAAAGGGAAAGAGAAAGAAACGTTAACCAGTTGCTTCCCAGAAGCACCCCAACCAGGGATCGAACCCACAACCTAGGTATGTGCCCTGACCAGGGACCAAACCCACCGCCTTTTGGTGTTCAGGAGGATAATCCAACCAACTGAGCCACCTGACCAGGGTTAGCCTATCTATGTCTTTATATTAAAAGTGGCTTTTTGGCAGGTTCTCTTACATCAACCACCTAAGACTCACGCTGTAGGAAGCAACTTCTCTTCTTCCTCTCTGCCACCCACTTGGCAACCACAAAGTGGCAACCATGCATGAGTGCACGTCCATCCACATTGGCCAGGCTGGTGTCCAAATCAGCAATGCCTGCTAGGAGCTCTACTGCCTGGAAAATGGCATCCAGCTTGATGGCCAGATGCCAAGTGACCAGACCACAGATGGGGGAGATGACTCCTTCAACACCCTCTTCAGGGAGACAGGTGCTGGCAAGCATGTGCCCAGGGTAGTGTTTGTAGACCTGGAACTCACAGTCATTGATGAAGTTCACACTGGTACCTACCGCCAGCTCTTCCACCCTGAGCAGCTGTTCACAGGCAAGGAAGATGCTGCCAATAACTATGCCCATGGACACTACACCATTGGCTAGGAGACCACTGACCTCTTCCTGGACCAAATTCAGAAACTGGCTGACCAGTGCACAAGTCTTCAGGGCTTCTTGGTTTTCCATAGCTTTGCTGAGGAAACTGGTTCCAGGTTCACCTCCCTGATGGAGCATGTCTCTGTCAATTATGGCAAAAAGTCCAAGCTAGAGTTCTCCATTTACCCAGCCCCCAGGTTTCCACAGCTGTAGTGGACACCTACAACTCCATCCTCACCACCCTGGAGCACTCTTATTGTGTCTTCATGGTTGACAACGAGGCCATCTACGACATCTGTCGTAGAAACCTTGATATGGAGCACCCAACCTATACTAACCTGAGTAGGTTAGTAGGCTAAATTGTGTCCTCCATCACTGTTTCTCCCAGGTTTGATGGAGCCCTCAATGTAATAAAACAATTCCAGACCAACCTGGTGCCCTATCCCCACATCCACGTCCCTCTGGCCACATATGCCCTGTCACCTCTGCTGAGAAAGCCTACCACGAACAGCTTTCTGTAGCAGAGATCTCCAATGCGTGCTTTGAGCCAGCAAACCAGATGGTGAAATGTGACTCTCACCACGGTAAATACATGGCTTGCTACCCATTGTACTGTGGTGACATGGTTCCCAAAGATCTCAATGCTGCCATTGCCACCATCAAGACCAAGCGCAGCATCCAGTTTGTGGACTGGTGCCCCACTGGCTTCAAAGTTGGCATTAATTACCAGCCTCCCACTGTGGTGCCTGGTGGAGACCTGGCCAAAGTACAGCGAGCTGTGTGCATGCTGAGCAGCACCACAGCTACTGCTGAGGCCTGGGCTCACCCGGACCACAAGTTTGACCTGATGTACGCCCAGCGTGCCTTTGTCCACTGGTATGTGGGCGAGGGCATGGAGGAAGGAGAGCTTTCTAAGGCCTGTGAGGACATAGTTGCCCTAGAAGGATTATGAGGAGGTTGGTAGGGATTCTGTTGAAGGAGAGGGTGAGGAAGGAGAAAATACTAAAGTTAAAATGTCACAACAGTGCTGCTTTTACAGGGAAGCTTATTCTGTTTTAAATATTGAAGAGCTGTGGTCTGATCAGTTGATTTGTATGTAGCAGTGTATACTCATATACAATTTCTGGCCTGTGCTTTAAAACACGACACTTCATTACAGACCCAACCAGTTCATTTTTCTGATGGGTTTGAATAGGTGTTCCCTGTCTTAAATGAAAAAAAAAATGTGGCCTTCTTGTATGTACTTGTGTAGTTGGCTTTTGCTTTTTTAACTGATCTGACCTCTGTCTTGTAATTGGTCTATTTAGGTCATTTACGTTTCATGTAACTATTGACATGGTTGGAGTAAAACCGACCATCTTGCTGGCTGCTCCCTATTTGTCCCATCTGTTCTTTGTTCCTTTGTCCTCTTTCTCTTCATGACCTTGGATTAGTTTTTAGAATACTGTCCTCTCTTCACTATTGGTTTATTATTTATACTTTTAATTTTTTAGTGGTTTCCCTGTGATTACTACATACATATGTAATTACTCACAGTCTACTTTAAAGTACTATAAAACTACTTCACATGTAGCATAACAATCCTCATAATAGTATATTCCTAATTCCTCCCTCCTAACCTTGGCACTTCCATTGTCATACATTTTACTTTTACACAAATTACAAACCAAAATACACTGTTGAAATTTTTATTTTCCGCAGTCAATTAACTTTTTTAAAAAAGGAATTAAAAAAAAGTCTTTTACATTTATCTTCATTTTAACCATACCTGGAGATCTGTATCTCTTTGTGTTTACCCAGGTTCCTGTCTGGTACCACATTCCTTGTGCCTGAAGAATTTCCCTTAATATCCTGTAGTGTAGATCTGCTACTAATTAATTCTCTCAGAGTCTGTCTGAAAATGTCTCCCTTTCTTTCATTTTTGAGTGTCATTTTTGCTGGGTATAATTATTTTAGTTGAGAGGGATTTTTCCCCCAGTACTTTTTCCCCCAGCTGACCTTAAAATAGGAAGATTATCCTGGACTATCGTAGTTTTTTTAAAATTCTCTATCTGATCATTTCTATATCTGGGTCATATCTGAGTCAGGATCTTTGCTTTGTCTCTTGACACTGGGTTGTTTTCCACTGCATTTTAGTGTGTCTCATAATTTTAGGTTGAAAGCATGATAACATCTTTAGGACAATAGATACTATTAAATAGTACTTACAGGACATTGGGGTAGACAATTACACAATTACACACACAATTACACCCAATTACACAGAAACGCTGTTTAGGTCAGATTCCAGATCCCAGGCTGTGAGTCAGCAACTTCATTTAGTAGTCCCATAAATATTCACACGGCTTCACACAGGCAAGAAACAAGAAAGAACATGTTTGTAATTTTTAAAATGGGAGAACAGGAAAAAAGGATAAAAGAAAAAAAGACAACAGGGCACTAAGAAACATAAAACGTTTTTGTGAGGCAGACACCTCCCATGACTATACCACAGATCTTCAGTTCCTAAACCTGCATGGTTAGCAAGATCCTCTAGGAGGAATTTAAAATACAGATTCCTAGGCCTCAACCCAGTTGAATCAAAACCCTGGAGGGCCTGGGAACCTTTATATTTATGTGTTCAGTAGGAAATTGTGATGACCAGCCAGAATACACCACAATAGCACTCATTGTCAGCCTTTACCATACTGAGAACCTCAATGTATTCTTTTTTTTTTTTCAAATATAGAGAGAGCCCTCCCAATATTTTTTAAAGATTCTATTTATTTATTTTTAGAGAGAGGGGAAGGGAAGGAGAAAGAGAGGGAGAGAAGCATAAATGTAAGAGAGAAGCATCAATTTGTTGACTCTCATATGCACCCCAACCAGGGACCGAACCTGCAACCCAGGCATGTGCCCTGACCAGGAATGAAACCAGTGACTTTTCGCTTTGTGGGACAATGTCTAGCCCACTGAGCCACACTGGTCAGAGCAAGCCCTCCCAATATTGAAGGCAAAAACACAACAGACACACTAGCTGTAATTACGGTCTCCACAGAGCCTCAAGGAAATCCTTTTCTGGTCAAGGAACAGTGCTGAAGGGCTACTCAGCTTCTCGACATGGCCTGCAGACACAAGATCAGGTATGGCTACAGAAACAGCTTTTCCTACCACAGGGGAACATAAGAAAGGATGACATCCTTGACCAAGTCTTTATTATTAATGCTCATTTACTGACTGCATCTCTCCAAGCTACTCACTCCTCATTGGCCAAATGGAAGAAACAGAAGGGTTTTAATTAACTTTAATCCATTTATTTCCATTTTAAAAATAAGCTCGTTCATTCAGTAGCCTTAAAGTACATTGGAACTATATATTTTGTTTTACAAAAAAGAGGAAACAACGGAAAAATATGGCTACATACTTAAAGCTGCACAGAGAAGGCTGAGAAAGCAGGATGGAACAAAAGAGAATGCAACCCAAGAGTCTTGCTCTCCAGGCTACAGTTTTGGTCATTGTGTAATAGAGTTCACACCTGAGTAATCAGGACTGCTATAATTACCTGAAGATCTGGAACCTCAGAGCACCATTTTTATTTCAGGTTTGTTTTCTGTGTTTCCCAAGTGAAACACCTGTGGTTTCTCACGATTAATAAGGTAACACACGGTTAATTTTTAAAATTCAGACAATACATAAATGTATAAAGATGAAAGTAAAAATAATCCACCCAGTGACAACCATCTTAATGTCTGAGTATTTACCCTTTCCAACACACACACACACACACACACACGCACACTTACTTCTGTTTATGCCAGTGAGACCAAACCATGCACACTGGTTTTTAATTACATCTTGTTACCATATTAAACATCTTTCTATGACAATAAGTGAAAATAGATCTCTATGATCATTTTAACAGCTACAAAAAGCAACAGTGCTTTTATGATTACATCCTAATTTATTTCATCTTTTTCATTTGGTGAGTTTTAAAAGTATTAGCAACATATTTTTATTACACAATGCTGATATCAACATCCTTATATAAGTAAATCTTTGGGAACTGAAGTCACTATTTACTAAGGATAAATTCCTAGAAGCAGAACTTCTGGATCAAATAAATATATATTGCGAAGTGGCCCTCCACATAAGGCATATGAAAGAGATGGTTTCTCCATATGCTTGCTAAAAGTTTTGCAATCTCACTAAACTGTTTGGAATTTTGCACATTTCCTCAATCCTAGGATTTTGTTTTCTATACTTCTAAAAAATCCACTGCCTCTTTGAATGTTGTAGTCCCCTCTTCCTCTTTATTCTCTTCTTTTGGAACTCTTATTAGACTTGTATTAGACCTCATTCTATTGGTTATATTGATATCTTTTGACCTCTCACTCACATTTTCTATCAATTTAGCCTCTTCTGCCAACTGGGTGATATTTCTCAGGTCTACTTTCCATTTTATTCTCAATGCATCTGGAAATAATCAAACCATACTTATTTAAGCTTCTTGAAAATTAAACTTTTTGAAATTTGTATTTGGGTCTACTTCAGACTGCCTATTCTTTATTCCTAGTGTCCAGTTATTTTCTTATAACTTCTATTCCTTCTTTACTCCGTAATCATATTGTTAAATGTTTATAGTTTCAGATTATTCTCTTGTATCTAGTTCTAGAAGTGTTAATGTTGCCATTTATTGAATCTTCTGGTTCTCCCATATAGTTTTCTTCATACGGTTTTTAATGTTCAATTATGAGCTTGTAATTTGTGAGGTTTATTTTCTGCGGTAAGCTAAATTCCCTGGTTTGGGAAGTGTTCCAAGTAGGTAGGTAGTCAAGCACACATCAGCACTTGGTTGCACATTTGTGTGCACATAAAAGACAAAATGACTGAAGGACTTTCTGAGAAAGATTAAGTATACAGGGAAATTTTTATCCTAGGAGCAGCAGGATATTCTAATGACCAAGAGCACAAGTCCCAGCTCTACAACTCACTAGCTGTGTGACCATATGTGAATTAACTTCTGTGTGTCTGGCTTTCATCATCTGTAAAGTGGCTATAATAACAATGCCTATGTTCTAGGGCACAGTGAGGATTAAATGAGCCAATACAAGTCACATGTGAACAGTGCTTAGAACTTAGAACAGTATTTTGCACATAATATGTGCCATGTAAATGTTACTATTAGTAACACAAAGATTACAGAGGGCACCCAGGAAAGGTCTAAGAGAGAGAGAGCTCTTGAGAGGCTGAGTCAAACAGAAAGAAACCTGGAGCTGTGTACACAGAAGGAAAAGACTCCTCACCCCACAGGCCTGGAGTCAGTCAGGAATGAGAGACAACGTAGGACTGATCTGCCTTCAAGTTCCAAACGGAACTGTGGGGTCTGCCAAGTAAGAATCACCCAGCTTTACCCCATGGAGGTGTCTTGGGTGGCGCTGCTCTGGGCAGAATCACAGCAGACTGTCCCGTGGTATCAGGGTGTGTGCCTGGAACCACGGTGATTCAGTGGTTGTGGCAAACCTGGAGCTCTCTCCTCAGGCCTGTGGGACACACTACTTATCGCCCCCACTCTCCCCACCCCCCCACTCTCCCTGTCATGTGGATTCAGTGACTTCACTGAAGCCTTGTCTCCCTGTTAGGGAGAGCAGGAGCCACAGCATGATCTGCTCCTTTCCAGAATGCTCAGCCTCAACTTGAATCACACATGAGAGGCCTCAGATCAAGGATATCTCTTCTTGTCCGAACGGGCCCTGCCTATTAGAAAACATTCCAAACACAACATAGAAATTTTACAGCAATCCGCAAACATGCCTCTTACTAGCGCACCAGAGTAAATCAAAAATCAGAAACAGTCAAGAAAATTTTAAAAAGAATCAATGATACAAAAACAACTATCATGTTAATAAAAAATTCAATTTGAGAAAAAAGGGAATCAATAATCTTGACATGGTTTCATTAAGAATAATGAATAATCTCAAAGTAATGATTGCCTGATAGTACTTTGTTTTTATTTTTTTTTACCAGATAATACTTTAAATTCAATGATCTAAACAGCTTGAAACAACCAAGAGATTATTTATATCACTATTAAAAAGTCTTTAAAATCCTATCTGGCCAAGGATATTTTACAAATAATAAAATAATGATTATACTTTGTTTTAAAAAACACACTTTCAAAAATATTAATCATTACCCCCCATCTTCCCAACAGGTAGCCACAAAGCACCTTTGTGCATGTAGGTTCACAAGGTGAGCAATTCAGAGTTTTAACCAAATAAGGGGAAGAAATTCTATTTCTTCCCACCGTTACTAGAAATCTGAGGGTACTGGTCAATTTTATTCAGATGTAATTTGGATGTTGTTCATTATGACATTGATTTTTTAAAAGAGTTCATTATAAAAAAATTGCCAGAGAACAAAACCAAAGTATGAGACTGATGAATTAAATTCACTTTAAAGAAGAGCAATTACAAAAATAATTTACTCAGTTTAGCAAAAGCATTCAATAGCTCCCTACTGCCATTAAGAAAAAGGCAAATCCCTGGCTGGTGTAGCTCAGTGGACTGAGCACGGGCCTGTGAAGCAAAAGGTCACTGGTTCGATTCCCAGTCAGGGCACATGCCTGGGTTGCGGGCCAGGTCCCCAGTAGGGGACACATGAGAGGCAACCACACACTGATGTTTCTCTCCCACTTTCTCCTTCCCTTCCCCTCTCTCTAAAAATAAATAATAAAAAAAAAGGCAAATCAACTTCTCAACATCAAACAGTACCATTTAAGATATGACCTCTGGACACCCCCACACTTAATACCCAAAGTTTCAGCATCCAGACGGAACGGAATGAACCTGTAAATCTAAGGGTCAAATCCAGGTTTTCCTCTGAACCCTGAAATCTGCCACCCAAGCAAAATCCTCAAAAGGAAATCCCTTTCTTAAGTGAGAGAGAGAGAGCAATCCAGTGAGGGTGAGGGAGATGGAAGGAAAGACAAGTGGGGAATAAAGAACTCAGTGAAGAGAAGGCAGACGGTGCCTGGAGGGCTCAGAAAACGACACTATTAATCAAGCTCTGTGAACCTGGGAGTAGGGTACACCAACATGAAAGCTGAGTTTCAAACTTCAGACTTCCAAAGGAAAGTTTAAATAGTTCTAAAAAGGATTCTTATTCTGATTTTAAAAAACCCTTCTTAATCTATGCAGGTACATTTCCCAGCCACCCAGAGAATCAAGCGCTAGTTAGCTGGTAAGTAGAGCTTTTTTGCCACTGGTGTCAGAATCGTGGCCATCAACAAGAACGGAGGGAAGCAGCTGGAGAACCAGCTTGTAGCCAGAGAGCTGTGTCTTGTAATGTTCAATACAATTTGCTCTCCCTCTCAGTCTAAAAATTTGAGCCTCTTCCTCACTGATGAAGTGTCAATTTGCTATAACTCTGTTTAAGCTGATCACTATTAGCATGAGAAAACTGTTATTTTAGTTACAATTAATTTGATTCCAGAGGTTTTTATGAAATGATACAGGAGACTCAAATTAAGCAAGAATTGAATTAGCAGGAAGAAGCTATGTAGTAAGCTTATTAAAATTCATGGTGAATTTCACATAATTACTTTGAATGAAAAGCAGCTTATGAAATATATATCCTCAATCTAACCTCTGATGGTTTCTCCTTAGAATGCTTGTTCCCAATGAATAATTTAGGTAAAAATATTAACAGGATTCATTTTGTAATACATGAGAATATAAAGAGACTCTAACAAAAGTCTCTTCCAATCAGCTTCTGGGAGGCCACACAAAAGATTTTAGAGGAGTCCACAACAAATCCATGCATGTTTTAGCAACAATGGTATCCTCAAAGGCAAAATGTATAGTACAATCAGGACAAAAAGATCCCAAGTAACTTTAGCCACTGGAGCTCTCTCTTGGAAGTTATAAAGCCCCTGAAATTAGCTCAGTCTCTCACATCTCTTAACACACACAGATGCATGAGGTAAACGGAAATAAACAGAGTCTGAAGTTGCTGACTCTTTTCTTTGACTACTCGATTTTTTTCTATAAAAACTACATTTTCATAGCTTCACAGGATACCTTGCTCGCTGACCTCTCACATTACATCTATTAACCTCCCAGAAAGGCACACTGTCTCTGAAAAGTTGTGGCCACCCCACTAACAAGTCTTTTCTATATTAAATTGCTCATGTAGTCTTTGAAGGCAGGGTCCATATCTTCTGCACCATTCATATTGCCTTTAGCCTAGAGGGACATTACTCCCTAAAATTGTGTAAGCCTGAAAAAATAAAACACTATGAAGCCTGAAAAACACCTTATCTGAAAAATTCTGTTGACTAGCATGAGCACCACAGGTTTGTATCTAGGAGTTGCTTCATAAATACCTAAATAAATCAATAAACAAGAGCTTGAAGTTAGATATTGCTTTGTAAGAATTACCAGAATTGTTTTTTGTGTGTACTCAATTCTGTAGTACATCCACTGATGGCAACTCCCTTCGATCAACAACCTGTGTGTTTACTGACGCCCACTGCCAACACAGTGCCAGAGCAGCTTGGGAGAGGTGCCCTCGGTCAGCAATGATCCATCATGCCACACCACAATTAGTCTGGCGGACGTACACAGAATACTCACACACTCTATTATCCTACTCCCTCTGTTCTAGGAACTATAATTATGCAGTCCGAAAGGGAAAATTATATGGGAAATATTTCCAAAGAACACAAGGGTAAGATAATTGGAGGTCTAAGAAAGGAAAGTGAGCCCAATCCTGCTTCAGTCCAGGGGGACCCAGACCCAGCATGACAGATGTGAAGTAGAGGAATAAGATTTTGGAAAGGGGAGTCTCTTATTCTTTATGATCTGGCACAATCTGACAATGAAATTAATTAATAGTTGAAAATTCCTTCGCTGTTTCTTTAGCTGAGTTTGCACAGAAAAGCGGGAGAAAGGGGAGAGGCTGGAGAGGAAGGAGCAAGGAATAGTATTCTAATTCTTCAAACAGATTTCAGACCACTCTCCCACTGCTGGGGAGGTTAAATTTGCTCTATAGTAGACCTCCCATGCTTCCTTCACCACTTTGTCCCATCTTTGCAAGTAAGAAGGCCAGCAACCAAGGGAGTTTGTAGAGTGAGGAGAGCCAGAGCAGCAGATGGGATAATAGCTGGAGGCAGCCAGATCGAGGACAGGGCCAGACAGATGGCCATGGCAGAGAAAGCTCTGGAAAGAAGTGGCAGATCTTAAAGTCACAGCAAAGTTGAGAGTAGAACACAGAGGCATTAAAAAGATGAGTTACTGCATACATCCCATCAGGGCGAACTGACAACATAAAAAAAATGAGATAAATGCTCAAATAAAATATTGGGTTGGCCAAAAAGTCCATTTTGTTTTTCCCATAAAACACACATTTTTCATGTACACCAATAACTCTAATGATTCAGATATTCTGAGTATGTCATCTGTGTCCCACTATTGGCTTCTAGCAGGGATAGGCCAGGAGTTACTGCTAAGCATCTTCCAATGTATAAGACTTATCTGGCCAAAAAGTTATTTGGCCAAAATGACAACAGTATCAAGAAACTTTGCAAACCACCTTTGACACATTCAATCAGACACAGCACCTTCTCCATACACTGCACAAATCCTTTTTTGCATTTCAGTTGCATTTTTACCTTTCTTGAAATAATAAAGCATAATACACTAAAAATGTTGCTTATTTTCTTCGATCTTCAATATTAAAATGGCTACGCAAAAATTCACCAATTTTGATGTTTTTTTAATGCACATTGCTACAACAGCTGCACAATACAATCTAATGAACCTGTTTTGATGAAGTTAAAGATAACTAAGCACTACTAGAGGCACTGTATGGGAAAAGCTAAACAAACTCTCTGGTCAACCCAATAGTAGGAGCAAAGAGCTCTGTAGGACGGAGCGAGTGGGGTAAAGCAAGCAAAATAAGAGACTGGCACATGGGTAACAAGGACGGAGCTGAAAACAGAGACAACCTCAGTCTAGATCCTAAACTTGGAAAATAGTTCTTGTGAGGCAAGAACTAAGCCAACAAGCTGTACCTAAGGGCATTGCAGGTATAACATCGTTTTGGAAGTATCTATAATGTGGATGGACAGAAACAACACTTTCAGAAAAAAAAATGTTAACACTTCTCTTTCTCTCTTTTCCTCTTCTATCTCCCTCAAATAGTAGTAGAGGACAGAGACAGAGAAAAGAGGGCAAATGCCAAGAGCAAAGGAACAGGAGAATAATTTCGTTTATCTCTCATGCCAATCCCCATTTTGTTTGTGCATTTCCCAGTGACATTTAACGAAATCCAGGTCTTCAGTGCCTGCATCGTCATTAGTCACACTGGTGAAAACTGGACAAAAGATTCCTTTGCTTTGCATCATGTTCTCAGATTCCAGGATTTGTGATTATGGTGACTACAGTGACACAGATAAACAGAGAGTTCTCCTAACATTTTAGCTTTTCATGAATAATCAGCTTCTAATTCCTGCATTTTTCCTGTAATATTAGTTAATTTGAGTAACACTGACTTATTTACCATATAATTTTCCTGCTGTTTCAAAATAAAATCAGCATGAAATGTTATTAGCTTGCTTAAAGCAGTGAGAAGATGTGAACTCTTATTTTCCCATTATAAAACAAAAGGCAGGGGAAAGAATGTTCTATCCTGTGAAACACTGATTTTCCACTTTGTAGATTTGTAAATTACTGGTTTTCACAGTGCACTCAACGTCACTAATTCAATGTGGATGAAATCAACAAGATTAAATATAAAATCTGTTTGAAGCCCCACTTTATATTGGTTTGGACCCTGAGATTTTTCTTACAAAGATTTAAGCATCCAAATACCACAGCTAGCCCTGGCTGGTGTAGCTCAGTGGATTGAGCATGGGCCTGTGAAGCAAAGGGTCACCGGTTCGATTCCCAGTCAGGGCACATGCCTGGGTTGCAGGCCAGGTCCCCAGTAGGGGACGCATGAGAGGCAACCACACATTGATGTTTCTCTCCCACTCTTTCTCCTTCCCTTCCCCTCTCTCTAAAAATAAATAAATAAAATATTTAAAAAAAACAAATACCGCAGCTAAAGACAGAACATTGGCTAATAAATATTAGCTAACAAAGTTTAATATTACCCCAGATAAAAAATAAAAGTGAGCATATGATGTCTGTCCAGAAAAGGTCAACCATTGTTAATACAGGAAGAATGGTTTGCACAACAGCAATGTAACCTGGCAGCCAAGGAGAGTGGACTGGAATGCACATGTGTGAACAATGACGACTTCACTGTACTAGTCAGTGGGAGTGGTAGATGCCATTGACTGAGTATGTGTACCATGTGGCCATCCCATTAATAATGATTGAGCGAGTACAGCAATGAATCTGCATCAAACTTTGCATTAAGCTTGACATCCCTTCATGAAAACTGTTCAGATGATTCAGAAGGCTACTGCTATGGGCAACTGGTGATTGGCAGCTTCATCATGACAATGCACCCACTCATGCATCATGTTTTGTTCAGGTTTTTGGCAAAACATTAAATCACCCAGGTGACTCAGACCCCCCTGGTACTTGTAGGGTACCAAAGTTGGTACCCTACAACTTCTGGCTTTTCCCAAAACTAAAATCACCTTTGCAAGAGAAGAGATTTCAGACTGTCGATGAGATTCAGGAAAATATGATGTGGCAGCTGATGGCAACTGGGGAACTGTGTGAGGTCCCAAGGTGCCTACTTTGAAGGGGATTGCGGCATCACTGTCCTGTGTACAATGTTTCTTTTATCTTGTATCTTCTTCAGTAAATGTCTATTTTTCACAGCACATGGCAGGATACTTTCAGGACAGACCCATATACGCAACTATCAAGGAAACACTGACATACTACAACATTTAAATTTTTCTTTTTTTCTAATAAAAAAACTCTAACATTCTTTAATTGGAGTAAAATGGTAATTTACAATAAAAAGTAGACTTTATACACTCATAGGAATGGAAGGAACCACAAGAATCTTCTATACCTTCCTCGTTTCCAGACAGTACTACTATCAGTTTAATACTGAGAAAAGAAATTTTCGCTAATTGTTAAGACTGCTGAAAAAGCAGTATCTTAAGATCCACCCACTGTGGTAAGCAGCCTCCAAGATAGATGGCCAATGATCCAGGCCAACTTATATAAGCAATAGGGCATATCGGAAATGACAGTGAGATTTCCAAGGCTAGGTCATAAAAGGTATTACCTTGTCCATCTTAATTTCTTTTGAATCATTTGTTCTGGGGAAAGCTAGCTGACACATCTTAAGGCAAATCAAGAAGGCCTACAGAGAGACTGGAGCGATGAGTCTGTGAACAGCCATGTTAGCAAGGCAACCTGGAAGAAGATCCTCTAGAAGCCCCACTCAAGCCTTCTGGTGACTGCAGCTCTTGTGAACATCCTGACCACAACTCGGAGACACTGAGCCAGCAACACCCACCTAAGCTGCTCCCAAATTACCAAACTGATATAATACATGTTTGGTGTTTTTGTTGCTATGTGTTCAGGTCTGCCACTTAGTCACATTGCATAGACTAAAATTTACCTCTCAGGGCTGTTGTATTAAATGAGATAATGTCTAAAAAGTGCCAAACAAAAACAAACACAAACTAAGCAAACAACTAGAACAGGAACAGAATCACAGAAATGGAGATCGCATGGAGGGCTATCAGTTGCAAGGGGAGGGGGCAGAATGGGGGAAAAGACACATGGAATAAGAAGCATCATGGTAGGCACAAAATAGACAGGGGGAGGTTAAGAACAGTATGGGAAATGGAGAAGCCAAGGAACTTATATGTGCGACCCATGGACATGAACTAAGGAGGTGCAGGGAATGCTGGTGGGAGGAAGGGTGCAGGAGGGAGAGGAATAAAGGTGAGAAAAAAATGGGAAACTATCATAGCATAATCGATAAAATATATTTTAAAAATATATAAGTAAATAAAAAGTGCCAAACACTGTCTCATCCATAGTAAGTGTTAAATAGCTGTAATGTTATCTATCATTATATATTTTTTAACTTTCTTTTACTGATTATCATGTAACTAAATTAGTGAGACGTATTTCTAGAAGCCACAAAAGGCTTCACAATACTCTCTGAGCAACCACAAAATAATGTTCCTTCAGTGTTAAATTTACTTATCCTTCCTTTAAAAAATATAAAATAAAAATCCTTTCCTTTCTCCTGGATGCAGCTCTATTAACTTCTGAGAGCAAATCTCCTGTTTACTTTCTCCTTGATTTTCTCAGTACAGTGAACATGAAAACCCAAATAATAGTCCTTAAAAAAGGTTTACCAGCTTGATTTCGTTCCATCAGTAATAAAATTAATGAAGTCAGAAAATGTACCTACTAGACTGGCAAGATGTGATTTGCCCTCCTTTGTCCTGACAAAAGGCTATTCGAAAGAACATAAAAGCCAGAGTTAAGGCACATCCATCACTAACCCTGGAGATTAGAGATGGGGGATGGCAGTGAGGGCCCAATGGTGGCAGCATCCCCGTTTACCTTGTGAGATGACCTTAACCAGACCATTTAAAGGCCTTAGTTTAATTCCCAGTTGGACATCAGGAACTGCTGTAACACTATGTCCGAAGTACACTCTCCTGGCTTCCTACTACCACTTTGGCTAGTTCTCAGTATCTTCTGTTGGCTTCTCCTCCTACATCAGGGCTCAGTCTCAGCCTTTCTCATGTTCTCTCCCCCAAGTTCTCCCAGACTATGTCAGACTACTGACCTTTCCCAAATTTTAATGTCTCCCCTGTTTATTGCATCACCTCACCTCTTATCTGAGCCCTAGACCCACATATCCATTTGCCAACCAGATATCCACATCCATATGCCCACCCAACATCTCCACATAGGCCTCTCTCAAGTATCTCAAACTTATAACATGTCAAAAACTAAACTGTTGACCTTCTTTCCCAAAGCTCCCCCCCTCCAGTTTATCTGTCTCAGAAAACAATCATATTTAAAGCAATTAGGAACATCACTCCCCTTCTTGAAAATTTCTTTTGTTTTCCCATTGTTCATTAAGACAAAGCCAAAAGTCCAGACTGCCCTACACCGGTTCTTGTGAGAATTAGAAAAGCTATCCCTTCACTACCGTCTGTTACTCAATTTTAACGGGTACAACTCTATGACTCTGAGTGTGAACAGTGCCCCCTATACTGCAGCAGCCCCTGTAGACTTCTCTTGAATCCCTAAAACTTCAAAGCTCTTGCCTTCATGTGACCGTTCCTTCTGCCTTTCACCCTTTCCTCTCTAAGTTTACCTCATTTTTCAGGTCTTCTTCAAAAAACCTTCCTTGACCACCACCACCTCCAATCCAAAGCAGGCCCTCCTGGCATTTTTCACCATGCTGATTACTTCCTGTTTGCAGTACTTACTATAATGGGAATTAGTTAATCATCTGTGCCACTAAATCATAAGCTTTATGAGGGCAAGGACTTCATCTAATATTTCTACCACTACAGCCCCAATGCCTACGGCGGTACCTGGTAATCACAAACGCTAAATATATATTTGTTGACTGAAAAATAAATAAAATAAATGAGCCCTGACCAGGTGGCTCAATAGCTTGGAGTGCTGTCTTATACACCAAAAAGTTGTGGGTTTGATCCCCTGTCAGGGCACATACCTAGATTGCAGGTTCAATCCCTAGTCAGGGCACATAGTGGAGGCAACCCATTGATGTTTCTCTCTCACATCAATATTTCTTTCTCTGTCTCTCTAAAATCAATAAAAACATACCCTCAGGAGAGGATTTAAAAAATGAAAAATAAAATAAATTTTAAAAATGAATGAACATAGGGGGAGCATTTCCCATGAGCTCTATGCTTACTAGTTACAAGTATATAGGATCCTATATGGACCCCACATTTGAGGGGAACCCAGAAGTAACATTCTGGCTATACATCACAAGCTCTGCATTTCCTCCAAAGCAGTTTATTTCTGAGGTTTTTCAAAAACTAACACATGTTCACTGTTATAAATTCAAATGCTTCGGAAAAGTAGGGAAAGAAAAATCACCTGTAGTCACACCACCTTAAGATAAACATGGTTTACATTCTGATCACCATCTCTTAATATATCTCATTCTGCATATTAACATAGTTTTATGTAAATGGTATGTCATTTGCACATGCTATTCTTGGTGGACACTATCTTCTTAAGTAAATGATGTGAACACACCTTTCTCCACTTTCATTATTTAATTACATATAAATATACATTGTATTTACCAACATACATGTGATCTGTCATTCTTTCTTTTGTGCACATAAATTTTTATTTTATACATATGCAATACAGAGTGGGAAAATTCCCTGCTCCATGATGTGAACATATCAGTTTATTCAGTCTTTGTTCTCCAAATGGGCATTTGCTTTTTTATGAGGTTTTGCAATTATAAACAATATTGTGATAAATATTGTTGTATGTATATGCTTATTGTCTGGTGTTTCTATTTGTGATACTGATTTCTTAGTTAAATCAGCATGTGTATACAGGCAGACCTCATTTTATTATGCTTCACAGACGCTGTGGGGTTGTTTTTGTTTGGCTGGTTGTTTTTACATATCTCCCACAAGCAAAAATATTACAACTTGCTTTATTGCAATACTCACTTCATCATAGTGGTCTAGATCCAAACCCGCAATATCCCTGAGGTGTGCCTATATTACCTTTCCTCCAAAACTCCTGCCTGAAGCAGGTGCTCTCACTTCTCACTGACTCTTGCCAATCAATAGGTGAGAAGTTTACAAAGACCCAGAAGTAGTCTCTTTGCCCTGTGCCCAGAACTTCATGCAAAAGGCATCATGTGTAGGGCATGGTTTTCAGAATGGATTACTGTGACATCTCTGGACAACAATCCAGCCGGTTTGGGGTTGAATGCTGCTCTAGTCCACCATAAGCTCAGTAATTACTTGAGTCAAGCAGACCCTCCTACACCAGTGCTGTATTCCAGGTCACATTCACCGCCTCTATGGGTAAAAAACACCACCAAGAGAATATTATCACGTATTGCACTGGGATACCTGCTTAATAGCAGGCTGAATGAGAAGAGTGGCAGGAAAAGGAAAAAGAAGGAAACCTTACTATGCCTCAGAGTAAAGCCACAATGCACAGCAAAGAAGCCCCCAGGACTTGAGTGCAACTCTGGCCTAAAAGACACCCACTCTGAGTAAGCCAGAGCAGGGCAGGAGATGAGGGAACTGAGGGTGCTGACTAGAAGCAGAGCTAGAAAAGTTGTATACATTAATTATTTAATTATTTAAGAAAATCTGCATGTCTATTTTATTTCCATTAGAAAAATATTAGCTATATAAAATTTTGGTGCACTTTTTTCTCCTTCACCTCTACCATTCAAATTTAACTCTTTAGTTTTACTCAAGTAAAAGCAGAATCATATTATGTGACATGAGAACTAAATATTTCACATTATTAAATTAATAAAATTTAATTGAATTAGGTGTACTTTTTATTATTTTTCAGGATTAGGAACTCATCTATCCTACGTGTTTCTTCTCTTTACTTTTATTTTTATTAGTAACTATGTAATGCATTGCATGTCTCTTTTCTCACATCTAGTAATATGAGTGTGCATGAGTGAAATTTAAAACCTCAGTAACTGGATTCATACTCTACTCTTCAATTCATGTTCAGTTCCCTTTATTATATGGTATTTTTCATAATACTTTACATATTTTAGTCAGTCTTACACTTGCCATCATCAATTGTAAAATTTAAGATATTAATTTTAAAATGTTATTAAAATTCCAGACTAAACGACACCAGGCCCACTCGGACGGACGCTGTCATGAGAGGGCCTTGGGCAGCTGCTGCCTCGAGCTCAGCATGGCCTCCTTTGGGCAAAGCAGCAACCTGGTAAGCAGCTCTCACGGGAAAACTACTCTTAAAATACTGTTTGTAGATTTCATTGACAGTTCCCAAGTCATTTATGTCAGCCAGAAAAAGTTGGTTTTACCACGCTAGTGCAGTCACAGCCTGCAGCTTCTAGAATTTCACCCATATTCCTAAGAGCTTATTTAGCTGCTTCTGCCACCTCTCCTCTAGCACTAGCTGTCCACTTGATGGGGCCATGGCCTACCTGTCCTCATCGTAGGGACCAATGACGCCTAGGGCTTTTGTGGTACTAATCACCTTTCTAATCAAGGGCAACATGGCTAACTAACCCTCTTCTCTTGAGGCCCCTCTGAACAAAGAATTCCGTACACTATTGCCACTCACATCTCACATGGAAAGTCACTTTAGAAAAATTCATTCATTGTTAGCAAAGGACTTTGAGAGGGGGTGCATCCAAAAAAAGGGCCAAGAGATTTCCATAGCTGAAGTAGACAGGACTAAAAGGTGGTTAGAAGCCAGGAAAACCTCAGGAAAGGGGGCCCACACAGAAAGATGGACCTAGTTTTAGAAAAAGTGTGTAAGGAAGGCTAGGAAGCTGGGGAGTCCTTACCACTCCACTCCATGTGCTCCTCTCTCTAAACCTAAAATGCTGGCCACCAGACGTCCTCCCCTCCTCCCAGGAGCTCCTGCAGGCCCTGAAGAGCGCACCGCAGAGCACGGCAGCACGCCCACAGGGTGGCCACTGCAGAGCCAGGGCGAAGCCAGAACACCCACAGCATCTGCGCACACACATTACCCATTCACTCCTCCTCCCTCCTGTAACCTTTCCAGTGGCATTTATATGAAGTCCGTCTTTTTGATAGTTTTAAATTCATACAGCGTACATCAGCTCCTATGACTAAATTCCACTGTGTTCACTGAAGCTGCTTCTTCACCTCTTGCCTGGAGAAAACTGCAACCACGGAGGCCTGAAAACAGCTGCAAAGGTGCCATTGGGGTCAGCTTCGAAGAACCCTGACCACTGACATGGGTACCCTAACAGAATGGCATAAATGCACATTTTAAAAAAGGAGATAACATTTTCCACTAGTCTGTGTCAAAAATAAAATAAAGTTTGTAAGATCCAATATTAAAGGGTATAAAGACATAAACATCTTTATGTGGTTTTTGTGGGCAAGTAAACTGATATATCTGGAAGGTAACCTGGAAGTATCTACTAAATGCATGTACCTTGAGCAGTCCTACTTTTATGAAACTACCCTACAATAAAAGAATCAACAGATAAGAAAGACTATACTTGCTGAAGGACTGCTGTCAGTGACCCCCAAATTGAAAACCTGAATATACAGCATTAAGACAAATTGTGGGGTGTTCCTACAGGAACATGGAGAAATATGAGGAAAGGTAGATCCCAGGTTGTCAACATTGCTTCCCCCGAGTAAAGTGGAATCAGGGGATGGCATAATAAATGTGTGAACCGTAATGTGTTTTTAAACTAAGGAAATTAAAGGGGAAATATGTTTGTACACACACAGACCTCTATTTCTAGCCAGGCTGGTATGAAAATGTCATCTCTAGGGGTTAATGTTTCTATTTCCAAAAGCCCATTGTTAGATACAAACACTCCTAAAGTTGTTTATTGGCTCTTAACACCTGGGGGTGGAAGTGAGAAAATGTTTTGGTTGTTTTCTAGCAGTGACCACAGGCTGAGAGGAACCTCCTTAGCTGAGACAAGCAGGAGTCTGTGTGGGAAGTGTGGGAAGAAAGGCCTGACTGACGTGCATCTTGCTGCCACATTATAAAATGTGTCCACGTATTGCTTTGACTTTGTTAGCACTGTCCTCACCTTACTGGAAATCTTGGCAACCTGGCCTGACAGTTCCAACATGGAGATCTTAAATGTCTTCCGCCAGGACAAAGTTGACCCATTCCTCAGTCAGTCCCCATCTCTTCTCTCTGAGCAGGGAACCACTCTGCTGCCTACCACATCCAGCAGTTTTACTCCTAGGCATATAACCAAGAGAAATGGAAGCATAGGTCCACACAGAAACTTGTACACAAATGTTCACCGCACCACTATTCATAATAGTCGAAGAGTGGAAACAACCCAAATGTTCATCAATTGATGAACAGTCAAAGAAAATGTGGTATGTCCACACAATGCAATATTCTTTAGCCATAAAAAGGAATGTTATAAGCTGCAATGCGCATAAACCTCAAAAACACATGTTAAGTGAAGAAGCCAGTCACAAAAGACCACATATTGTATGATTCTATCTGTGTAAATCCAGAATAGCTAAACTCTTAGAAATGGAAAGCAGATTAGTGGTTCCCTGGGGCTGGTGAGGGTGGGGGACTGGGGAGCGGGGAATAAGGACGCCAATGAGTACAGGTTTTCTTTTAGGAGTAATGAAAACTGTCTAAAATTGATGGTGGTAATGGTTGGACAACTGTGTGACTATGCTAAAAACCACTGAATTGTATACTCTAAAGGGTAAATTGTATTGTGAGTGAATTATATCTCAATAAAGCTGTTAATTTAAAAAAAAAAGAGTTAGTCGGTGTGTACCTAAAAGTATGTGAGGCACAGAAATGAGAGAAGTCATAAAACATATTTATGTTTCCCTTAAAGGCTGTTTTTAGTGACTGTTTTGCAAGGAATGTAGGCTCCTTACTACGAGTATAAAGACAGCTGGCGCGGAAGTGTGTCTGGCATCTCAGACACATGCCCCAATTTCATGCACCAGAGGAATCTGATATTGCTCCCTCAGTGGGATGAGCCTCTTGCTCCTCAGGAAGTGATAAAATAGGGCAGCAATTAAACATGTTGTGTTTCGCTTTCAAGATATTCTCATTAATATGAGGTATTTATTTTTAATCCTCATTTTACAAAGAAATTGATACTCAGAGAAAGCAAGTAACTTAGGTACCTAATAAATAATGGAGCCTCTGCCTTGGCCAGGTGGTTCGGTTGGTTAGAGCATCATCCTGTACATGAAAACATTTGTACATGAAAACATTGCAGGTTAAGGGCATGTGCAGGAAACTACTGATCAATGTTTCTCTCTCTCTCTCTCTCTCTCGTCCTCCGCATCTCTCTCCCCTCTCTTCCCCTCTCTTTCTCTCTCTCACACACACATACACGCACAGAACCCATTTCTACTAATTCTCCCCAGACATTATAGTTTAAGTACATTCTTTCTGTTTACACTCCTCCTTTCACAGTTCAGCAAACAGTTTATTCATTTTGCTAAGAGCATGCTTGTTATAATCCATTAACGACAAATCACAGGCATAATTGGAACTCTAAGCCAAGCACAGCCAATTCTCTTTCTTAAAGAGTCCAGTTATGAATATTTTTCATAAAAGTATTACTTTAATTAAAGTTCTAAATCTGCTAATTGATAAAGCTATAAAGGTGAAACAAAAATCTTATAATCCACAAAGATCTGTAATAAGAAAGAACTCAACCAACTGGTCTCCATTTTTAGAGATTTGAACAAAAAGAAAAAGCAGTAGATTATGCCAAAGAGACTTTCTGAAATTTTTTTTAAGATTTTGTCCTTAAGGATGATTAAGCCCTATAATAAGCTTCCAGGAAAACTTATGAAATCGCCTTTCCTAAAGGGTAATATCATTGAATCACTTATGATTAGATTTAGCTAAAAATGAAATAATAGCTTAAGCGAGACAAAGATAATGTTTCTGTCTCATATAAAAATACAGAGACAGTCCAGGGCTGGTCCCAGAGGCTCTGCCCCACAAAATTCTCAACATTTTTCCAGCTCACTGTTCCACCAGTGCAAATACAGGGCTAACATCCTCACAGACCAAGGTGGCAAGCAAAGCCCCACGGAACATATCTGTATTTCAGGCAGCAAGGCAGAAGAGAAGAGGCTGGGAAAAGGGCAGCATGTGTCAACTGTCTTTAAGGAAAATTCCAGGGAGCTATCATGTGATGATTTGCATTGGTCACATGACCAGCCCGTGGAGCCTGTCTTTACTCTGGGCAGCCCCATCTGTGCCCATCTAAAAATGAGGGTCTCTACTGTTATGGAAAGAGCAAGAAAGGCAACTGGAAAACATCTCGTAGTTTCTGCCACTCATCAATACTCATCTTTTACTTTAAACAGACCCTTCAGAAGGCATTTTTCTAAAATGTATAATTAGACTGGGAGAGATACAGGGAGTTTTCACACTTTGTACACCCAGAAACATTGAAGTATCTCCCTATTAACCATACTTTGGGGTAAATGTTTACCTTTGTTCTTCTACTTTATGTTTGACAAAGACTGTGATTATCCTACCCAAACAAGAGCCAGAATATTATCAGTTAAGTATGGAATAAGCAGTTAATAAATAAAAGTATAAAATAACTAAATAAGCAAAAACATGAATTAACAAAAAACCCTTACTGTCAACAAGTCCCTACACTTAAGGCATACCAGAGGCAGTCCACAGGTGACAGGAAACAACAGTGCCGTGACAGCAGACGACCACTTCAGTGAGCGGCAGTGCTGAATCTGGCAGACCTCGGATGAGCACCCTGGGCAGATCCGGCTCTTGCAGAGCATTTGCTTCCACCTGCAATAACCTAGGTAGGTCCAGACTATCAAACAACTTCCAGGTTCAGTAGAAAAACTGGGCCGTTCATGGCCTCCCTAGGTTTCAGATGAGTTTGATTTGGCTTAAATTAAGCTGTTTTAAAATAATGTATAAAGTACTTTCTTCATATAATAATAAAATTTTATAAATAAATAATGAAGAAATATAATTTTATTATTATTTTATTTAATAGGTAGGTTTTGCTTATTGATAACTAATAATAATAAAGAGATAAAACTTAATACCAGCGATAAATAGAGATTATCATTTTAGAAAGCACACACTGCTTTAAACAATGATATACTGTGATGCCCAGATAGTCACTGTGGAATTACTTTATATGAGATTATCATTTCATTTCTTACCAAAGTTAATTGAAGAAAATATCTGTGAAATCACCCTAGTTGCACATGCTCATTATGACAATACATGCACGTCTGCCATTCTGTGCTGGAAGGGTGATAATCAGAGCGATCAGCTCCCCACCACATCGAGACACCTCCAGAACAAATTTTTCTCTCTTCATGCTGTCACTCTCATTGCTATGTATAAGTTCACAGTCTTAGCATCTGACTGAGATATGGTGTTCCTGACTCACCATATAATATAGGACCTTGGACCACCCCATATTAGGAGGACCCCAGTCCCATATTCCCTGCCCAAACCCTTTGTTCAAGAAAGAAAATTCAGATGTTATGATAAACTTTAGCCAGTACCTTGAACACAGGAAGATGGGAAGAAGCAAGTTTCTGGGAAGTTGGGGGAAGAGGAGATAATCGAAGCCTAGAAGGAAGTATAGAGGAAATCCAACTTAGAGGAAGAGGGCACCAGTGGATGTGGAATCAGAGCCTGATGGTTGAAACAGACGAGGAAGTAAATGCAGCTGTCACGTGGGCACCCAGACTTCTGAGAGCAGCTGTGAAATGCCCCATGTGAATTTGAAGACGGCTGTGCCATGCGAATAGGGGACAAGAGCCAGGACAAAATGGCCTCACTTGTATGTATCTACAAGGTAGTTTGTAATCAAGAAAAAATTATACTTCTAAATCATTATTTTCATTATCCTTAATTTGAGCCATTGTTAGACTAACCTATGGCCTCAATTTAATCCTGAATATTACGAGGCCTACTGTACAGCCACTCCCGCCCCATACAGCACTGCCACCACAAAAGCTGCCATCAACAGAAACAGAGCCCCACATCAGCCCCAGTTACACTGAATCAAACGGCCACCCCCAGAATCGCAATTTGCAGATTAGCCCAAACCTGGATGGTGCTTGTACACACCAGTTGACTGGCAAATCAATAGCACTCTCCGCTACTGTAAAAGATTACTACATAAGCATAGCTCTGCCTGAGGTAGGAAAGTCAAATTCTCAGCTAAGATGTCATCTGAATTTATAATGCAATAAATATCTCTCTACAATAGACATTATTTTTAAAATACCAAACATCAGATGGCAGCAGATGAGATTAAAAGCAAAAAAAATGCTGACTTAGACAAAAAAAATAGCTTACAGATCTCTTGGGAATTAAGCCCAGTTTCAGAACACATGGTAGCAAGTGCTATCTTCTCTATGTGATTTTGACTCATTTCCCTCATTTAATTTTCCCTTCAGGCCCAGAGGAGACCATAAAGCTGAAAGCAAAAGCTGATAAACAGCTACGAAGCTATTCTGCCACTTTGCACTGAAGTTCTCTCTCTCTCCACTGCTAAACTGGGAAGGACTGGCTTCAGTAAGGTGTCAGGAGGGTTGCTACCATTGCTCTTCTGAAGTTTGCCCACACCTTCATGCTACACAATTAGCAGAATAATACAGTTGACTCTTAAACAACATGGGTTTGAACTGCACTTACATATGGACTTTTTTAGTAAATACTTAAATGTATTTTCTCTTCCTTATGATTTTCTTAACATCATTTTCTCTACCCTTTTTTTTATAAGAATATAGTATGTAAGACATTTAACATACAAAATAGGTCTTCATCGACTGTTCATGTTATCAGTAAGGCTTCCAGTCAAGAGTAGGCTATCAGAAGTTCAGATTTTTGGAAGTCAGAGGTTATACACAGATTTTCAACTGTGTGGGGGGTCAGTGTCCTAACCTCCACATTGTTCAAGGATCAACTATATGTAATAAAGCCCTGAAAATTCCCAAATATTTTTCCATGGCTCTTTAAGCAAGCAGTAAAATCAGATGCTGATTTCCCCTGATATTCTCATGACATTATTTAAATAGTATAGAGCAACAGAAAAATGGTCCTCTAATGTCAGGATTCATGAACATTATTACATGAGGTGCTTGTAAAAATGTAATTTTCTGGTCCCTCCCTAAACCTGCTGATTTCTAGTCTGTGGAGTTAGGCCTATAAATCTGTATTTAATAAGCCCCAGGTGATCTTGAAAAAGGTAATTTCAGACCATACTTTGAGAAACACTGCTATAAAATATGTATTTAATCTCAACCCACATTATATAGCTGTGGGTCTGGCTTTTCACCTACCCCAGTATCCAAACCACAACTAGACAGCACTTATGGTTCTCACCATAAAAACACATGACAGACAAGGAAGACAATAATAAAGGCCAAGGAATCTCCTTTTAAATTGTTCCTGCTAACCCAATGGGAGTCTCTCCCCATAACCACCCTCTCCCACTGAAAAGAAGAGATCGGGCGAGAGTCTGGAGCAAGAATCTATAGGACACATAGACCCTGACCCAGGAAGAGCCCATCATTTTCCTTGGTTTGCTGCCTTAAGGAGAACATATGCTAGAACGTTGCGTCAACAGTACAAGGCTTTAAAGAATCAAACTTGGGACAGCTCAGCAATGATCTCAAACCACTCAACGGCCTCTCAACCTCTTCCTTCCCCGTCCAACTGGGAAAGGTGCTAAGATGATTCTCTGACTCTCCTGACCCACCACCCTGGTTTTCCTAGGACATTCGTGACTGAAACTAAAAAAATCCTGAGCCAAATGAGATGGGTTGGTTCCACCACTCTCCCCAAGTTGTAACCATGCCCCAGTACCAGCTCCTCAGAGCATATGCATCCCCTGCAGCACGGAAGCAACTCCACGGGGACCTCAGACAGGGAGGAGGAAACAGACTCAGATAGGAAACTACTCACTGAGAGGCCATTTCCAGACCAGGCCCAGGCTCACAAGTTCTGGTTCAAAAGTAAAAAACTCCTAACTCTAAAGTCTAATCAGAGGTCAGAGAGATCAAGTAGCATGGGTTCCTTGCTCTCATGTAAGTCTCAATCTCTAGAATCAGAAGAAGAAACCCAATTAGTAAGTAAGAAGTTGAGTTTCCCATTCATGGACTTTAAACTTAGTTTTCCCACTAGATAAAATCTAAAAGTTAGAAAAAATTAGTAGGTTAACAAGCAGAATACTTTCAGATAGTGATAAGCAATGCCCCTATAGGATGCGAGAGAAGTAGTAAAAACCTTGGGACTGGGGAAAAACATGATGGAGAATTCTCTGGGTTTTCATTTTGCCTCATGTATCCCAAACTTATGGCTGAAAAAGTTGGCAACCTAGCAATGCCAATAGGTACAGACCCCAAAAAAGGGGGGCACACAAAAAAAAACTACTCCTTCTAGCAGAGGAATAGGAGAGGGGCAGTCTAACAAGACAGAAAACTTTTAGACAATTACTCCAGCCAAATGGCACAGAAAACATTAAGTTCCCACCCACATCCATGCTGAGAAAGGCCAGTGGGGACTCTAGACTTCCAGCCTCACCAGGTTTTAGCAGGACGCCTCACCTCCCCCACCAGCATGGTGTCAGAGAAGGTGCAGTAGAGACTCAGGACTTTCCCTACCTAGCAGTAATAAGGCCAACAACTCCCATTAGGTCCTTGAAGATCATAAAGGGAGCTGTAATGTTGTACTTCTACCCCTCACACCCAAGGAGGTGTCAGTGGGGGCCTAGTGGAGGGCCATAACTACCACCCTGTCCAGGTCTCCTGTTGGGCATCAACAGGAGCTGAGTGGGGAACCTGAGCCTCAATCCTCACCTGACAGTAACGAAGTGCCATACCCCCTTTCCCTGTCACAGTGGTTTCACAAGGCAACAACTAAAACAGAAGAGATAAATAAGATCCACAATCTCATAATTCCCCAAATATCCAGATTTCAATTAAAAATCACTCATCATACTAGGAACCATGAAAATCTCAAACTGAATGAAAAAAATCAAAAGATGCCAGCACCAAGATGGCAGATGTTAGAATTATTTGACAAGTATTTTAAAGCAACCATCATAAAAAAGCTCCAATAAGCAATTATGAACATTCTTGAAACGAATAAGAGAAAAGGTCTCAGAAAACCTAAAGAAGAATCCAATGGAAATTTCTGCACTGAAAAATATAACTAAAATAAAAAAACTTAATGAATGGGCTCACTAGCATAATGGAAAGAACAAAAGGAAGAAACAGTGAACTGAAATATAAATTACAGAAATTAACCATCCTGAACATAAAAGAGAAAAAAGATTAAATAAAAAGTGAACAAGGCTTAGGGATTTGCAGAACTATATAAGATCTAACATTCATGTTATTGGAGTTCTAGAAGCAGAGGAAAAAGAGGGTGAGGCTATTATTAAAGATAATAATAGCAGGAAATTTCCCACATTTTGCAAAAGACATAAATATACAGATTCAAGGAGCAGAGTGAACCTAAAATAAGATCATCTCAAAAAAGTTCTACACCAAGACACATCACAGTCAAGTCTCTGAAAACTAAAGACAAAGACAAAAATCTTGAAGGCATTAAACAAGAAAGAAATGACATCTTACCTATAGCCAAAAAAAAAAAAAAGCCCTGGCTGGTGTGGCTCAGTGGATAGAGCACCGCCCTGCAAACCAAAGAGTCACCAGTTCAATTCCCAGTCAGGACACACGCCTGGGTTGCAGGCCAGGTCCCCAGTAGGGGGCATGTAAAAGGCAATCACACATTGATGTTTCTTTCCCTCTCTTTCTCCCTCCCCTCCCCTCTCTCTAAAAATAAGATAAATAAAATCTTTTTTAAAAAAAGAATAATTGCAGATTTTTCACTAGAAATCATGGAGGTCAGAAAGAAGTGGTACAACATTTTCCAAGTACTGAAAGAAAAGAACTGTTAAATGAGAAATGTTTAGTGAAAAAAAAATGAAGGGCAAGCAGGTTCCTAATAGAATAACTGTAGGCCTACCCTAAAAGAATAACTAAATAGAAAGGAGATAATAAAAGAAGAAATCTTACACTATCAGGAAGAAAGAAAAAGCAATAGAAACAGTAAAAGTATAGGAAAATACATTTTTCTTAAGGTTTTTAAATAATGTTTGAGGGCTTAAATAAAAATTATTAAACACTGTCTGATGTAGTTCCACATGCATAGAGAGAAAATATTTACAAGAATTATATTACAAATGGGAAAGGGTAAAAGACAATGAAGTTTCTATACCACAAACTGGTAAGATGATGGCACCGATAGACTGTAATAGGTTATATGTGCAGATAATGAAATGCCTAGAACAACCACTAAAAAAGCTATGCAAAAGGATACATTCGAAAACACTACAGATAAGAAAATGGAATTAAAAAGATGATTAATCCATAGGAAAGCAGGAAAAAGAGAAAGAAACTGAGAGAATAAAACAAATAGAACAAATAGTAACATGGCAGACTTAAACCCTAACATATCAATAATTACATTAAATGCAAATTGTTCAAGTGTACCTATGAAAAGATAGAGATTGTCAGAGCGGATTAAAGAATAGGACCCAACCATACACTGTCTCCAAGAAACTCATTTCAAATATAATAATATGCATAGGTTGAAAGTAAAAGGATGGAAAATGATGTATTGTACCATGCAAACATAAAGAAATCCAAAGCTACTACACTGATATCAGACGAAGCAGGCTTCAGAACGAAAAAAATTATCAGAGACAGAGAAGAACATTACATAATGATAAAAGAGTAAATCCAACAAGAAGACAAAGCAATCCTAAATGGATGTGCTTCAAAGAACAATACATGTGAATCAAAAACTCATAACTGAAAGCCAAAATAGACAAATACCCAGCTAGATTTGAAGACTTCAACACCACGATTTTAACAACTAACTGCCAAACACTTGCAAAGTAAACAATTCATTTCTAAATAATCCCTGGGTCAAAAGGGGAGTTTCAAGCTAAATTAAAGGATAAACTGAACTAAATGAAAAAGAAAATAAAACATTACAGCTAAAGTAGTGCTGAGAGAGAAATTTTATAGCACTAAGGATTGATACTTACATTAGAAAAGGGGAGCCCTGACCAGTATGGCTCAATGGGTTGGGCGTGGTCCTCCAAACGGAAAGGTTGTGGGTTCGATTCTTGATCAGGACACATGCCTGGTTGTGGGTTTGGTCTCCAGGCAGGGCACATGCAAGCAAATGGTGTTGGGAGAACTGAACTGGTACATGCAAAAAAATGAAACTCGACCACCAACTCACACCATACAGCAGAATAAACTCAAAATGGATAAAAGACTTATAAATATAAGTCATGATACCATAAATATCTTAGAGGAAAACATAAGCAGTAAAATTTCAGATATCTCACACAGCAATATTTTTGTCAATATACCTCCTAAGGCAAGGGAAATTAAAAAATAAACAAGTGAGACTGTATCAAATTAAAAAGCTCTGCACAGCTAAAGAAACCATCATTAAGGGAGCTGGGGATGGGGGTGTGGGGGACGTGGTGGGGTGAAAATGGAGACAAATGTACTTGAACAACAATAAAAACAAAAAAAAGAAAGAAACCATCATCAAAATAAAAAGGAAACTGATTGTATGGGAGAACATATTTGCCAATGATACATCAGACAAGGGTTTACTCTCCAAAATATACAAATAATTTACACAACTCAACACCAGGAAAACAAATAATCAAATTTAAAGATGGGCAAAGGACCTGAATAGACACTTCTCCAAGGACGACATACAGAGGGCCCAGAGGCATATGAAAAAATGCTCACCATTACTAGCCATCAGAGAGATGCAAATTACAACCACAATGAGATATCATCACCTCACACCTGCCAAAATTGTTATCATTAATAAAGCAACAAACAACAAGTGCTGGCAACAATGTAGAGAGAAGGGAACCCTAGTGCACTATTGGTGAGAATGCAGACTGGTGCAGCCACTATGGAAAACTGTGTGGAGTTTCCTCAAAAAAACTAAAAAAAGAACTACCTTTTGACCCAGTGATTCCATGCTGGGAATATACCCAAAGAATCCCAAAATATCAATTCAAAAGAACTTATGCACCCACATGTTCATAGCAGTTCTATTTACAATAGCCAAGATTTGGAAACAGCCTAAGTATACATCAGTAGATGAGTGGATAAAAAAACTGTGATACATTTACACAATGGAATACTACAAAGCAGAATGAAAGGAAGAATTCCTACCTTTTGTGACAGCATGGCCGGAACTGGAAACTATCATGCTAAGTGAAATAAGCCAGGCAGTGAAAGGCAAATACTGTATGATCTCACTTATAAGAGGAATCTAATTAACAAAATAAACTAATGAGCAAAACAGAACCAGAGGCATAGAATCATGCAAGAGACTGACAGCTGTGAGGTAGAGGGGGAAAGGTGGGGACTGACTAAAAGATGAAGGGCTTAGTCACAGAACATATATGAAGGACACATGGACATGGCCAATGGTGAAGGGACTGCTTATGGAAGTAGAAAGATGGCTGGGTGGACAGGGGCAAAAGAGGAAAAACTGGGACAACTGTAATAGCATAAACAATAAAATATTTTTTAAAAGAGGAAAAGTCTCAAACCAATAATTTAAGCTCCCAACTCAAGAACCTATAAAAAGAACACAATAATCCTAAAGGAAGAAGAAAAATAATAAAGGTATGAGTAGAAATCAATGAAACTTAAAACAGAACAACACAGAAAATCAATGAGATGAAAAGCTAATTCTCAAAAAGATTTTTAAAAATTGACAAACTAGCAATACAAAGAAAAAAGAGAGAAGACACAAGTTATCAATATCATAAATAAAGCAGGGGATATCAATACAGACCTGCAGACATCAAAAACATAATAAGGAAATAACTCTACACATATAAATTTGACAACTTAGATCAGAGGTGGCAAACACAAGGCCCGCAGACCAAATCCAGCCCTCCACCTTGTTTTATCTGGCCCGGCACCTTGCTTCTACCCGGCGGCAGCACCAAGCTCTCGCTTAACTGTTAAGAACTAGTTACATTTATACAGGCCTAAAATTACATTCGGCCCTTTAAAGGCAACTGTGAGGCTGATGTGTCCCCCAGTAAAAATGAGTTTGACACCCCTGACTTAGATGAAATGGACCAACTCCTCAAAAACCAAGACTGTAACAGCTCATACAATGTGAATGAAATAATTCATTTGAACAGTCCTGCAACTATTAAGGATATTTAGCTTGTATTTTTTTAAATTCCTAAAAAAGAAATCTCCAAACCCAGTGTGACTAAAGAATTATACCAAATGTTTAAAGAAGTTTACAAAATTATGCAGTTCCAATTCTACACAATCATTTCTGGAATATAGAAGAGGAAGAAACATTTCCCAATTCATTCTTATTTTTTTCATTACAGTTTCCCAATTCATTCTTTGAAGCTAGTATTATCCTGATATCAAACCCAAAGAAAGTACAAAGAAAAGGGAGAGAGGGAGGGAAGAAGGAAGGAAATGCCAGGGCATTATCACTCATAGATATACACACAAAAATCCTTAACAAATATTAGCAAATAAAATTCAGCAATATATAAAAATGACTATACATCATTCCAACTTCAACATTTGACAATCAATTGGTGTAATCTACTATATTAACACACTAAAGAAGGAAGATCATAATTATATCAATGCAGAAAAGGCATGTGACAAATTTCAGCACACATTTATGATAAAAAGTCTCACATCATAAACAAAGCAACAAACAACAAGTGTTGGAGAGGTTGTGGAGAAAAGGGGACCCTAGTTCACTGCTGGTGGGA